>JXOU01002586.1:0-18450 GCA_001014815.1 Chaoborus trivitattus | reverse complement strand
AAAAAAACTAAATGCAAATCCAAGAATGAAATGTAAGCTACTACGTAGATAAATTTATCTCAACAGACAGAAATTTAAAATTTAACATTTTGTCAGTTTACATAAAAATAATGATATTTATTTGTATGTATGAAGGAAAAATGGCGTAGTGACAAATAAAACTCTTTAAAAAGGTTGTTTTTATGATATATCATCTTTCATCGAAAATTTAATTTCATCTGAAGAAAAGTATTCTGCCATTTATGGGATCCCAAATATAATATTCTGCCTCTTATTGTTTTGCTACTCAGCTGATTAATCATACTACAAAGTTTGGTAAAAACTGAAGCGTAATTAAAGGTTTACTTCAAGGCAAACATTAAAAGTTAAAGTGTTCAACCATTGTGGATCCTCATAATCCACATTTGAATTCATCTTAGTTTTTTTTTAATCTATCTGCATACGTTTTACAAAAAAAATCGGATAAAAACTTGCCTGTCAAAAAAGCCCAATGGAGTATTTGGACATTTTTTTAAAGTTGGGCCTCATATTTTGGGAAAATTTATTGTTATCCTGAACTCTAAATCTTCCAAAAATTTCGTAATATTTGAATTTTTTATTCGGAAAAGTAGTGCTGCCATTTTTGGGCTCTTGTCATACCTCAAATTTTAGTAAGAATCAAAGCATTATTAAAGGCATGACAGTCCCTGGGATGGTGTAGTGGTAGAGTGGCAGAGTACAATGCACTATGGCGCGGGTTCGATTCCCGCGTCTGGGGGAAAAAAAATATCGTCAGGGACTGGATAGCATAGGCGAGCTTTGGAGACAAGTATGGAGCAGTTGATCGGAAAATCTTAAAGATTATTTGTATTAATGAACCTGAAATGTTAATAGACTCATGTGCAAACAAATAATAAACAAGGCAGGGCATTGATTTTAAGAAAAACACTAGAAGTGAAAGACTTTCGCTGCTATTGGATATTTTCGATTTCTTTTTCACATCAGCACTTTAGGGGCTCCTATGTGGATAGTGGCAGCTGTCAAAAAATCAAGATTTTTCAATGAAAACAAAACACTAGTACATTTCAAGACTATAGGTTTTTGACTTGAAATTGTTCTACGATAGAAAAGCTGAATGGTAAGAAATTTTGAAAACATGTATACCTTTTTCCTGTATAATTTTTAGTTTAAAAATTATAATCTTCGAAATTTACCAATGTTTTGTTTCCACAGAAAAATTTCAAAAGCCTCAGACAAAAATTGCGACCTGGGGTGTCTGGATAAAATTATTCTGGTTGATAGACGGACGGACAGCTTTTTGATCAGGAGGCTATGATCGATGGAAGCTTTCCCTGGGGGACGGAGATAAATTTTTACTATCGATATGGCAAAAAGCAAAAACCTAATAAATATACTTTTTTTAAATATATCTAAAATGATAGTAGATTTCCAGTGTAGTGTTTAGATTCAAATGAAAAATCTAGTTACAAATTTTCAGACATTGAGCGTAGTGATAGCAGATAAATCTGTGGTGATAGGGATTTCAAAAACATGACGCTTGTGATGAGTGAGTCTTAGACACCTAATTTTTCGGTTACGCATATATTTAATAAGCTAAAATATAAGTAATCTGACTTTTTCATGGGAAATTTCTATCGGTTCTTATCTATATGTTCAAAATTGATGAATCCTGTAACTTTAAAGATCGTATGGAAATTGCAACCTAGAATCTGCGCAAAACGCATGCATAGTTTCGGTAAACTATTTTCCAGTAAATAAGTAGCACACAAATTGCATTTTTGGGAAAGAAAACTATTTTAACATGAACATACTGCTGGTCAGGGAATAAATCGAAACCACAGGAAAAAAAATAAATCAAGTGAGAGTAAAATNTAAATAAGTAGCACACAAATTGCATTTTTGGGAAAGAAAACTATTTTAACATGAACATACTGCTGGTCAGGGAATAAATCGAAACCACAGGAAAAAAAATAAATCAAGTAAGAGTAAAATATGTTCGGATCATCAACAAGGATCATTCCAATAAGGAACATAAAAAATGTCTGTTTGTAACTACCTTAGTTTTTGCCTCCAACTCTTTTCGTTTATCTTCAAACGCTTTGATCAATTCTGGGCAATCAAGATTTTCCTTCGGCTCCCATGTATTGGCTTCGTCATCGTAACCCTTCCATTTCAAATAATACTCGATCTGCAATCAAAATTCAGTAAATAAACATTTCTAGATATTGGAAAAGAATGAAGTTTATTTTTAGTATATTAAGGCACCCTATATGAGGAAAATTTTTGGCATTTAAAATTGATGTCAGTAACATTTATTCTACTACACATAAGGACCAAAATGCAAGAAATAGTGTTGCTATAACAAATTATTGAAAATATATCAGGCATTACGACAAAATAATACATGGGACCGTTCTTAAATCCCTTTCCTAACAAGTCATCTTCAAGCGGCTTCCCTTTTTTTAAAGTCCAGTCAATCTTTCGTTGTTTTGAGAATATCAAAACTATCTTCACTATTCCTGTCCGCTGTCACGGTCAACTTTAACCCCCTAGAAGCGCGGCGTAATTATGTAGCACTATTCCATGGGGTGACATGGTAGATTGTTGTCCTAGTCTAATGTAAAAATATTGCATTTTAATTTTTTAACATATTTTGATGGTAAATTAAGAACAGTTTGACTGAATTTTTACCATTTTGTTCAATGATTGGGCTTAAATTTTGAGAAAATTTTTCAATTTGTGCTATTTACATGTGCATTGATATACCCTAAACCTGAATTATTCATATCTTAAATTTCCGGTTACGCAATTACGTATTTGCAATTTGTTTGTCAAATATTTAATCAGATGCAAAGAATACCAACCGAATTTTACCCAATTTATTTTTAAACCAAAATAAAATTATAAAAACATAATTTTGAAAATCGATTCTTCAAGCCATTGCCTAACACTTAATTATCTTTAATATAATTTTCATATTTTCAATGTCGTAGCAACACTATTCAAAATATCCTTGAACTTTATATCCATAAAATTTCAAAGGTTGAATTATAATGATACTAAAACACCACCAGTGCCAAAATATTGGTAACCAATCCTTAGAGAGGGCCTCTATATACTAATAAACGATTAAAAATAATATCCAATCACCCAACTATTAATAATATTGAACAAAAAAAAACCTCACCTTTCCACCTTTCACCCGCCGATCCACTATTTTTTCCACTGTGTATTCCTCTTCTTCTTCAGATTCACTACCAGACTCGTTTTTCCTGTCTTTTTTGCCCATTTTATCAATTTTAAAGTTGTTGTTGTTGTTCAATCTGTAAAGAGATAGATTTAGACGCTTCCATTAACAAAAACATCATTTGCATTCCATATTAACATTTTCTTGTGGTGTTAAATTTGAGGTTAGCGCCAAAAATTTAGGCTTGGAAATTAAATCCCAGAAATGTACAATTTCCCAATGAAATTTATATTTTATGTTAACGTTATGTTGAATGAAGTAAATAATAAAGATATATTCTGAGAAAGTATTGCTTGTTTTAGCATGAAAACTGTAATTACTTCAGCCATTCATAGACGCCGAAATATTGCAAACAATTGCGTTCAATTTTTTTCATCGAAATTCAACAACTTTATCAATAATTTTATTACTCACCGATAATATGGCTATCTAATTAGTGTTATTAGATTAGACTGCTGCTTATTCGCTAAGAATTACGAGTCCTTTTTTGCTTTGAAATGTGGATTTTGCAGAATGGACGTCAGAAACGAATGATTATGATGAAGCAATGTTGGCATATCAAAATCCGCGAATGTCTTGCAAAAAGCAGGGCTTCAGAAAATGCCTTATAAAAATCCCATTCTGCCTATTGGATTATATCATTCTGTTTTTCGTTTTTATATTAATATGACACAAAAAGTCCTTCCTAAATCCTCTAAATTAAACCATAGGTATATGAATTAAAAGAAAAACGGGATTTTTATTTGTAATCAAGATGTAGAAATTTTTTTATTTTTTTTTGTTTTACTACATAATTTTTATTGAAAATTTATTTAGGTTAATTTTTAAATAAACTGACGTTTTGAAGAATTTCAAATTTGATTAAAAAGTGTCTTATTGACGGTTACAATTATTTTCAGTCCAGTTATAGTAATAAAATTATCCAAACTAATTACTATTGTTTATAAAAAAACTCTGACAGGTGTTTTAATTGGTATTTGTACTGATAATCAAGTTGTCAGTGAGGTTTATCTAAAATACATTATTCTTACATATTTCTGAACATAAAATTCGATTCTGATGATAAATTTAAAATTTGTCTAAAAACTTTAATTTTGTGTTAGTTTAAGAAAATTACATTATATGCAGAGTGCTGTCGTTTTTATGAAACGAAGCGACAGGAGCTATTAACGCCAAAACGGAATAACACCAAAAAAAAATTCTAAGTTGAAAATCTCATTAATATTCAACAACAAAATACGTAAAATACATTACTGAGCTATTTAACGGTATTCTAGCTTCACTAGAATTCAGAATTTGCCAATAAGGCCCGGGAGGACCGAAGCGAGCGATGATTACCTCGGCCTTTTTTCGGTCAAATTGTGTAAAACCTTTATTCCTCCTGGTTAAACGTTCAGTCAGAGCAGCCAGATCAATTCGCTCTTTGCAATTTATTCATCCAAATCAAGCTAATATGCTTAGNTTGCAATTTATTCATCAAAATCAAGCTAATATGCTTAGAATCCAACATTAGAGATATTATTGGCAAGAAAACTACCCATATTGATAATATTAATACAAATTTAGCTTGTAATTTAGGAGAAAAATATTAACATTTTTGACAGCTCGGTAGCTGACAGTACGTATAACCAGGCGGATTGCTATTTACCAAAATCCAGTATAGACGATGGATGACAACAAAATTTCGGTAGGCAGAATACTTTTTTTTAATTGAGAGGGAGCAAGATAGCATTATGCCGAAATAGAATTAGGTCATTTTTAAAAATAACGTTAAATTAAAAAAAACATGTCATATGTTCAAAAACGACGTTAAATAAAAAAAAATTGCTTGCTTTTTATAAATCATATATTTCATTCATTATTTCAATATACATATGATATATATTAATGCAGTTTAAATGTGTAACAAATTATAATAAATATACAACAAATCTATTAGTATCTATTCAATATTACATTAATTATTATATAATCAAAAAATATTTGTATATATTTATGGTAATTTTTTGTGTATGTGACTAAAATAGGTATTTTTTTATCAATTTTAGGTACTAGAAAAAACTAGAATTAGTTTATATATATAAAAGGATAACTATAATTTTCCACAATCATAAAAATTTCTTTTTGGCATAAATTGCTTTGGTTCTCTAATTTTTCTTTTTGTATATAATAAAATGGTAAAATATGACAATAAATTGACTAAAATAATATTAAAACTAGTTTAATAAGCAACAAAAAAAAATATTTTTTAAATGGTTAAAATAAAATAATTGGTGTGAATATGGATAGAGCGTGAAAATTTGAATCTAAAGTTATCTTTTAAAATCAATTTATGGCCAATGTCAAGGCTTTTTGGTAAAAATTGCCTTAATTATTTATTCATTCAAATTTCCACATTTTATATTTATAGGTTATGTGAAGAAACGTTACTCTTTTTTATAGGTTAAAAATTTAAAATTACGCTACTTTTATCCGTATAAAAATCACCATTCCTATTCTTATTTCTATCGTTATTATTATCCTGGTTATAGTTATTATTATTACTACTGTTTCCTAATCTATCCTCATCTTCCTGGCCATTCTCCTCATCCTCATCATCGTGTTTGTCATCGTCCGAATAGATGAGGTCCGTATTTTTCGTATTCTTGTCATATGCAAAGATCTTCAAATGGTTATTTTGCATGTTCAAATTGGAGAATAGTTTTAAATTATTGTTATCAGCGGCGTAGTTATTTGCACTTAATATGGCGGCGAAATGTAATTTAATATGGTCTTGTAACTGTTCCTCTTGACCAACTGAATAATCGCAATGCTCACATTTGTATAATCTGCTTCCCAAGCCCACACCATCACCACCGTGATGTAGCATGTGCAAATTCAATTGGTCATTCGTATTTGTACTAAATGGGCAATGAGGGCACTTTTCGTTATTGTTATTAGCCTCAATCTTTGGCGGTGGCGGCGCCTCCTCATTTTTATCATTAATTTTGCTGGCATTTTCTATGGCACTCTGGCGTTCTTCTTCGATCGTTTTTGTCAATTTGGACGGGGTTATCATAGCCTCAAAATCGGATTGCAAAACAACCCATTTTAATATGTCCGAATTTAGGTTAGATTCATGCGACGGCTCGCCGTTTTCCGGTGGAATCACAATCACCTTCGGTTGGGGATAGTCACGACTGGAAGCATACTTCATTTGGAATTCCTTGGTCTTTTCCTGGTAGTAGGACGTATGGGCAATTTTGTGATCGCGTAAATAAGATTCTTGTTGTGCAGAATATGTGCACAAATTGCATTTATATTGATAATTTTCTGAATGCATTTGAATATGCTCCTTAATCTCCTTCATAGACAAATACCGAGCTGGACACAACGAACAATAGTGAATCTTCTTTTCTTCGACTATCGGCTGCGGTTTCGGTTTTTCCACTTCCATTTTATTTGTTAAATCAAGAACACTTTCAGCCGTTTTAACCTCAACTTCTGGTTCATCTTCTTCATCCTCGTCGATGTTAATTACATCGATTGGTCGATGTTCAGCATGCATTTTCATGTGTTGATTCAACAAATGCTTCTTTGTAACATTATAACTGCAAAAACTGCATTTAAACGGTTCTCCGCGTGGTTTGTGAAAGGATTTGTGGTACAGAAATTGGGATTTACTGTCTGTTACATAGGGACAAAACATGCATTTGTATCTTTTGCCCTTCTTCATCAGGCCAGCCTGTTGATAATGAAGGACATTTTCCGGTGAAATAGAAACTTCCATCGATTCAAAACTGGTCGGCGGCATTTGAATATCATGGACGGCCGTCGACGTACTCGGCATTGTCAACTGAACAGTTGGAGTTAATAGAATCGTTTTGGACTCAATTTGATGAATCTGCTGAATTTGTGCAGCAGGAATAATTGAAATTTGCGATGGCACATTTGGCAGAGAAATTGGAATTGAAAGTTGAAGCGGCGCCGTTTGTGACGGCGAAGAAATTATAGGTGTTGTAATAATCGACGAAACTGACGTCTGTGGTGGCTGTGATGTGTAAAATTGGATTTTATTCACTGGTTCGTCGATGATTTTATTTTCTGGCATAGTCGAGATTTTCGGCGGCTGTATTGGTGGTGATAAATTTAAATTTGCTAATGTCATCGTTGTTGAAACGGGTGGTTTTGGTTGCATGGTCATCATCATTGGTGGATCTGCAGACATGACCATTTTCTTTGATCGACGATTGTGACGGCCGTCGACACCGTTTCCACCACCAATCAATTGATTATTTGCCAACTCGATCAAAATATTGCCATTGTGCTTTAAACGGCAATGACGCTATATTTATATAGAAAAAAGACGAAAAGAATGAAAAATTTTAGTGGTTTTAAACAAATTGTAGCATTGATACACAAGAGAGAAAACGTTAAATTAATTGTTATAAGAACCGACACAAAATTTTCTCTCCGTGTAAATTTTTTACGAAGAACAGTGAATGACAGAGTAAAGCGTCCTTTTTGTGAAAACTGGATATAATATCACCAAATGACGCACATTTTAAAACTAAATATCCACTAAGCTGAATGCTCATTTAGTCAAATAATTACCCGAAAATAGGGTTTGTTGTAATTTTGGAATTTTTAAAATAATTTTTAAGCCGTTATTATTATTTTTTAAATTATAAGTGCCTTCGACAATGAGTTTTGGCATCCACTGTTCTCGTGCAAAAACTAAAAAATATAAAATAAAGTAGATTATTGAACATTTATAAAAATATGTAACTTTTTTTAACCCACAGCCAATTCTAAAGAGATTACAATTAAAAATAATTTTTAAATAAAATTAAAATAAATTTAAATTAGTGTACATTTAAAAATATGAATAGTACAAATATAATTTGCATTGGATTACTGGCTTGCTTCATAGTGAATTTAGCTATTTAATTAGAAAAATCCAAAATCCTGATGCAAAAATAAATTAAATTTTATTTTTTAATAATTTCTGACACCAAAATAAAACTACCCATTTAAAATTTAAACGTAAAATTTAATTTAGCAATTAAAAATATTAACCATCCCATAATTATCGAAAAATAAGCGTTTAAGAAAATATGATCAAAAATGAGACCAAAAATGAAACCCGAATATTTTAGATGACTTCATTTTACATAGATTTTATTTGTAGGTTTTTTAAGCTTAAATATTTTTAGTGTTTGACTATTAGTAAACTTTCTAGGTTTTTGCCTTTTTCATAAATACATAAATACCTATAGAAATTTGATGTTTAGACAAATAATAAAACTTTTCTATGAAAAAACAAAATAATTCAAAAGAATAAAAAGTTTCGAAAAGTCGTGAAACCTGACAAAAAATTGTAAAAAACTGACAAAAAGTCATAAAAAACTGTCAAGAAGTCGTTAAAAAGTGTCAGAAAGTCGTTAAAAAGTGTCAAAAAGTAGAAAAAAAGGTGTCAAAAAGTAGTAGAAAAAGTGTAAAAAGGCAGTAGAAAAGTATCAAAAATCAAAATAGTAGAAAATGTGCCGAAAAGTAGTAGAAAAAGTGCCAAAAAGTAGTAGATAAATTGTCAAAGAAGTAGAAGAAGTGTCAATGCAGTAGAAAAAGTGTCGATAAGTATCAAAACGCTGTAAAAAGTGTCATAAAGCAGTATAAAAAGTGTCAAAAAGCAGTAGAAAGGTGTCAGAATGTCGTTTAAAAATTTCAAAAAGAAGTATGGGACGAAAAAGGTAAAAAATGTCTATAGGAACTAGAAAAATCTTCAAAAGTAGTAGAAAAGTTGTCTAAAAGAAATAAAAAAGGTGTCTAAAATAAACAAAAAGGTGTCCAAAATTATCAAAAATTGACACTTTTAAAAAAATAGTAGTTAACGTGTCTAAAATAGTAAAAAAAAGTGTCAAAACGTAGTTGAAAAGCGTCAAAAAGTAGAGAAAATGCTGAAAACTTGTGGAAGTGGAGAAGCAGAGAAAATGCTGAATAGTGATGGAAGTGGTGCCAAAAAGGAGTAGAAAAAGTTTCAAAAATGAGTAGAAAAAGTGTCAAAAAGGAGTAGAAAAAGTGTCAAATATGAGTAGAAAAAGTGTCAAAAAGTAGTAGAAAAGGTGTCAACAGTTAGCAGAAAAAAGTCAAATAGTAGTAGAAATAGTGACAAAAAGTAGAAACAGGGACAAAAAGAAATAGAAAAAAANAATAGTAGTAGAAATAGTGACAAAAAGTAGAAGAAATAGTAACAAAAAGCAGTTCAAAAAGTGTCAAAAGAAGTAAAAAATTGTCAAAATTTTTTCAACAAAAGTAGAAAAAGTGTCAAAAAGTAGAAACAGGGACAAAAAGAAATAGAAAAAAATCAAAAATTGTCAAAAAGAAGAAAAAAAAAGTTTCAAACAGTTGAAAAACTATCAAAAAGTAATAAAAAGTTAAGAGTAGTGGAAAGTGTCAAAAAGTTGTGGATAAAAAGGTTTCAAAGTTTCAAAAAGACAACCTCTACAGAGGTTGTACAAAGGTTAATAGTGTCTATCTTCTATCAGGCGTAAAAAGTGTTTAAAAGTAGCAGGAAACGTTTCTAAAATTAACAGAAAATGTTTAAAAAATTAGTAAGAAGTGTCAAAAAGCAGTAAAAATTGTCAAAAGTAGAACAAAAAGTACATAGTATGCAGATAAAAAGTGTCAAAAATTAGCTTAAAAAATATTAAAAGAAGTATAGAAAAAATGTTAAAAGTGAAAAGCATAGTTGAAAAATCTTCAAAAACTCTGTGACGATTGCAAAAACTAGTCAAAACTTATCTGAAAAAAATCGTTATTTAAAAAAAATTGTCAAAAATTATGAAAATAATTTGACATTTTTTTTTAAATATAAAATCTATGTAAAATTAAATCAATCACCATGTGTTTTAATAATGAGCTGAGAATACATTCTTCATTAGAATTTTGGCTGATTTTTTTTTATTCGTTTTCGTTACCTCAATTTATAATAACGATTCTAGACGATCACAACATTCACAAATTCAATAATCTTTTCTTTTTTAAATTTTTTAAAAAAATACAGGAAGAGTATTCAACAGCAAAAAATGGTGTTAGTAAATACCTGAATAACATGCTTCCAATTACTTTGCTGATGGCAGTGACCACAGCGATAGGGAGCTGATGTGCCACGCCAACTAGGTCCCGAAATACCCTTAGAACTTGCCTCATCCATCTCACCATTTAAAGTTCCTGTTTTAACACCACCACTTCCACTTCCAATTGCTAAATTACTATTACTACTACTGGCACTAGTATTATTTGTGTTATTATTATTGTTATTTATTATTGGAGTGTTGTTGCTGAGATTAACGCTAACATTTTGACCAATTTGCGTACCACCATTGAGGGCCGCCCGAAGTCCCATGCCACTGATGGTAGTTGACGTAATCGACGATGTGCTGACATTTGGCATAACTGAAGTGATGGTAACCGCGGCCGCTTGTGAAGTTGATGTAGTCTGAATCGGTTCGATATGTTTCACTGGAGTGATTGTTGTTGATGTATTTCTGTAATGGGTCTCAATTTCTTCGGTTGTCAGATCTTTTTGTTGGTCATTTTGCGTGGACATTGGAGCTGGACTATTTTGGACATCTGTTACTCGGTAATGAATTTTAACGTGCTCCAATACTACTTCACGATTGGAGTCCCTGAAAAAAAGATTTGAAAAGAAAAAAATATTTTTTGAGGAAATTAATAATAACGTAACGCAATAATAGTTTTAAAATAATATATCAATTAAATTTTTAGAGGGCAACTCTAGGAACTTTTTATTATAGTATAGGAGCGTAATTCGACAAATGGTCGAAATTTTAAGGCCAAAAGCGTTTTTTTTTTGTCATTATATTTTACTAAAATGTTGCATAATAGCATAATATAAAAGGTATACCCCAAAGGTTAAAAAACATTAACATTTGGACTTTTTTTTAGAAGCCAGTNTAATAGCATAATATAAAAGGTATACCCCAAAAGTTAAAAAACATTAGCATTTGGCCTTTTTTTAGAAGCCAGTTTTTTTTGCAAAGCGTTTTAACGCCAAATTTTCTGTATAAATACCAACACACATAGATTAGCTAAAAGTGATTATAATCGTGATATAAAATCAAAATAGGACACATTAGCCTTGTTTTTTTTTGACGAGCGTTTTAGCGTTTTAACTCTTGATTCGCGGTATAAATACCAACACACCTTTTCAAATTTTTGTAAACAGTAGTTTATATTTTGGCTATATTTGTTATTAATTTACTTAAAATGATTGTAATCGTGATTTAAAAGCAAATAAGGCAATTTTATTCAGTAAATTTAAATTAATTAACAATAATTGGTCGAGGTGTGTTGGTGTTTATACTCAAAATCTGGCGTTAAAACGCTAAAACGCTAAAACGCTATAACGCTCGTCAAAAAAAAAACAAGGCTATTAATTTAGTAAATTGAATGTTTTCATAAATATTTGTTTGAGGTGCTTTGGTATTTACTCCAAAAATAGTTAAAACGCTCGAAAAAAAACCATAGCCTAATTTTTTTATTAATAATAGCCTATAGTATTAAAAATACTCACTTAAAATTGCATTTTTTGCACTTGTAACTCTTAGGGCCAGCTTCATTTGGACCTTCATTTTCCACAGGTTTTGGCTCCAAATTCATCGGTTGAACCAATGACCTTTCCAACATTTGTTGCTGCTGTTGTTGAAGTAATTGCTGTTGTAATAGCAATTTTGGATTTAGCTGACAAATCTGAAGCATAGTATTATAGTCCAGAAGCTTTTGCTGTTGTTCATGTTGCATACTGATGACATTTGGACTTTGCCTTTCCATTTGTAATGGGAAACTATTTTCTTCCTTGGATGCGTTGAGGTCCACGACAACAGTTTTTGTAATATTCTTTGCTGATTCATTGGAAGCGTCTGGTACTTTCATCAATGTTATGTATTTGTTGTATTTTGTATAGTTCCGACGGCCAGTTTCATCGTTCATTAGAACTCCGGCGTCAGCGTGGCTAGGGTCTCTGATAGTCTTCAAACGAATATGCTTGGTTATGTCCCAGCGCCAGTTTGAGCGATAAGAGCATAAGGAACATTCGAATGGTTTCTTGTTCAAATGACCGACAATGTGGACATGGAAGCGTGAAGCCGTGGATGCCCAAAACGAGCAATGGGGACATTTGAAGACTTTCTTCATTGTAGCCCCTGGAAGCTGTTCTGCATGCGGAAGTGTTTGTGTGACTTCTCCATAACCGGAAGCTGTTTCTATTCCAAAATACATTTCGTTCCGTTTGTTTGGAGACAAGGAACCATCATCATCATCCCCTGAATCATTCATATTCTGATTATTATCGCTCTCGGCTTTAAGGTTTCCATTTTTCATCTGGCTCTGTTCGATTAGCTTGTTCCAGACAAAAACGATATTTTCCATAGAATTCGGTTCGTTTGGGTCATCAACGGTGGCTTCTTCGGAATTGTCCGAATCCTGGATCATGAATTTTGGTTCATCGGGGTCTTCGTTTGAGCTCTGTTGGGCTTCTGTGCATTTCTGCATATGAGCCGTTAAATCTGCTGAGCTTTTGCAACGTTGTCTGCAATATTTGCATCGATTTGAACCAGAAAGGCTACTTGACGCTGACAAATTCATCGGTTTTTCTTCTTCTTCCTTGGGACCACAACTGTTCTGATGCAAAACGTAGTCAGAAAGGCTTTTGGCCACATAGCCACAACCACATTCCAGATTATTGTCCTCTCTATTAACATTGGTGATCAACTTTTCACACAATTTATGAAAGAAAGATGATTTTCTCTTCATGTTCATTGACGATGTCGATTCAGCAGAAGACGAATGTTCATCTTTTGCATCGTTCATTAAATTTCCAGCCACAAAAAGCTTGGCAAAATCTGTAACGGTTCCATTTCCAGGTATTTTGCAAACGACTTCTGGTTCTGGCGATCTGCGAACTGGCGTTGATGTTACTGGCTGGGATTGAATTGGAATCAAATTTGGTATTGGCCGCTTTTTCTTCGGGCTTGATGCACCATCAGGCCCATGAATCGATAAACCTTCTTTGGAGTCACTCAAAGTTGGACTTGGGCAGTCGGACATACTGCTGTTCTGGTAATGATACGGATCAAGGAAGTAGGGCTATAAAAGAAAAAAAATAGTTTTATGTTAATTATACATGTTTTCTGGTAACCCAAGTAAATGGTGGCCCCTAAGGACATGGAGAGCAACACAAGAAAACACTGTAAAGTATACACCCCAGCAAAAAAGCTAAATATTGAAATAAACGATTTACAGTTCTTAAATGGATTTAAAAAAGTTATTTTTTTCTTAAAATATGGTGCAATTTTTTTTAATTTTTGGCGCAATTTTTTTAATTTTTGGCGCAATTTTTTTTAATTTTTGGCGCAATTTTTTTTAATTTTTGGTGCAATTTTTTTTAATTTTTGGCGCAATTGTTTTTAATTTTTGGCGCAATTTTTTTAATTTTTGGCGCAATTTTTTTTTTTATTTATGCTCAATTTTTTTTTTAATTTTTGGTGCATTTTTTTTTAATTTTTGGCGCAATTTTTTTCTTAAACTTTTTGACAAATTTTTTTCAGTGTTGCCCCATTTAAAAAAAAAAATTAACCGAAATTTGGAAATTGAAATTATAAAAAAAAAGAACTCGAGAACCAACATGAAGATATTGGAATTGACCCTAGAAGAATGTAATAAAGATATTAAAAAAAAATTATGAATTCAACCCTCGAAAAAGGATTAATAGGAAACCCGGAACAGTAAAAAGATATTGAAAATTTGGACCTACCTCCAGAAAAAGAAAAGTAAATATATGCTCGCACCATTTTGTTAATTTTAATGTCATAAAAATCTTTTTGAGGGTCTTATTCTAGCTAATCCTAGCTAATAAGGTCTTAAAGTCTTTTTGAGGGTCTAATCCTAGCAAGTCCTAACTAATAAGGTCTCAAATGTCTTAAACATTTTTGAGGGTCTAATCCTAGCTAATCTTGGACTTTTTTACGTTTTTCTTCAAACTACTTAAAAAAAACTAACAATTTCACAAAACGAATAAAAATTTAATCTTGAGGTCTAAGAGTCATACCCGAGACCCTAGGAAGTAACTGCCAAGGGAAAAAAATTAATATACCTTATTTTGAAAATTATTAATATATTTTTAAAATTAGATTATACTATTATGATTTTCGGCCTAATTTTATGCTCTATTTTGGCTATTAAAACAATTTCTATCAGTAGTACCTAATCCTTGTGGAAATTTTTAACACAAGCCACTATATTATATTCAAAGACCACAAAACAATAAAAATAATCGGAAGGATGATTTTTTTTTTTTAAAGCTGAAACTGAATACGGTTATATTATGTTACAGGGCCAATGGCCCTATACAATATGTTATACAAATTAATGAAAATGAAAAAGCGAAGGCCTATTTGCCATTTTTGGCCTATTTATTCGTCCTTTTCATTTTCAGCCAATTTTTATTTATATTTTTGGCCTAAATTTTTACCCTTTTTTGGGCTTTAAAACTACCAGAAGTAAGCCTCGTCGAAACATTCAGAATTTTAAAGTTATATCAAGAAATCACAAAATATCGGATGGTTTAAAAAGCTATAAATCATGAAAAATTAAAATTAAAAAATAAGAAAAAATTTCTCGACTTGGGTACATATTTACTTTGAAATGATATGTTGATATGTTATAATATGTTTTAATATGCATGGGACGACAATCAAAAAATTATATATATTCTCTTCCTACTCACCCCATCGGACATTCCATCTACATCATCATCCTCATCCTCCATGTCAATATCCAAAAAATCTGTTCCACCCACTTTGTTCCTACGTTTCAGCCCACCCGGACCCGAGGCTGGTGACAAGTGATGATTCATTTCATGCACAGTCAAACTCTGCTTAATGTCTGCGGTAAAGTTGCACGTTGAACATTTAAACTGTCCTTTCCCTCCATGATTTTTCATGTGCCGGTCCAAGTTCCACTTGTAGGGCGTACGAAAATCACATTGCATACACTTGATTAATGGCATTGAATGGTATTTCTCATGTTTACTGAATCGAGCTTTGATGTGTGTCACATAACTACACTTGTAACAACGAAAGAATTTTGTTTTTTCATGATCATTTTTTTCATGGTCCATCAAATGTTCACGATTTTGTGCGGTAAATTCACAAACCGAGCACTTGTAAGGCTTATTTTTCTGCATTTCACTCATTAAATCGTTGTTCATAGCCAGGCCACTGGTATTTGTAGGTCCTGGGCTCATATTGTCACTGTGATGGGGGTCAATGTGGTCCTCCATAATTGAAGGCGGTGTCGATGTTGTTGGATTATTATTTGCAAGTGCTGCTAGATTATTCTGGGCTGCAGCTGCAAAGCTATTCTGGGCAGCTGCAAATAAAATTGCGTTGTTCCCGATTAACGAGCTCAAAAAATTGGTCGGATTATTGTTGGTCATATCTAACGGAAAATTCAAATCGGAAATATCAAATATTTTCTTCTTCTTGTTTGGGTCTTTCAAACGGGCTCCTCGGCCTCGACGGGAATTTGCTGGGACGTTTATGCCATCAGTAGAGCCATGGACCATCTTCATGTGCCGGACCAATTTCTGGTAGTGTCTGGACGCGTACAAACATTGCTTACATTCGTTGATGACAATTTTCTCACCGTGAATATCCCTCAAATGGGTCAGGTATCGTCTTGGGTTCTGGGTGAAATACGTACAATTACTACACGAGTAGTTCCTCTTGATTTTGCACTGTGGTAACTGGTCAACTTCTGAAGAATCGTCGAAATATCTCTGCTTCTGTTCGTCCAAATTGAGTTCCAATTTAAATTTGGACAAATCGGTAGCACTGGCCGCTGGGTTTGGTAATTTGAAATCGCTTGTGGGTATTGCTTCGTTTGTGGTTTTATTGCCCTCCTGGTCGAAATACAATTGGTCACCGCTTATTACTCTTGTCACAATTAATGTGTCTCCGGAAACCTTGACCATGGATGGAGCGTCCATTTCTTAGAATCAGCTGGCCGATCCAGCACGTCCAATTCGTAAGACGCCTGAAATAGGAATGAACAAAAAAATTATTAATTCTGCTTGATGGATATTTTCTTGGTTGCTTTGGTTATAAAATGAAATGTCTTTAAGGATTGCTTTGATTTTTGAATTCAACAATTTGCAGAGTTTAATTTTTGAAATCGTTGTAAAAAAGTAACGGAAAATTCATTGATTATTTTTTTTTTTAAGGAAAGATTTGTTGGTAATTTATATTTATAACTTATAATTAACTAAAAACTAAAATAAAAAAAAACTTAAATTATTTAAATGGTCTGTAATTGTTTAAAATTATATTTTTTTGCAAAAATAGTCTAAAATTGTATAAAATTACATAAAGTTGTCTAAAATTACTTAAGAATGGTTTAAAATCGTCCAAAATTGTTTAAAATAGTCTGTAATTGTCTAAAATGGCCTAGGTATATTTGCTGAAAAATTGGCTGAATGTGACGAAAATTTCAATAACAAACATTAGAATAAAATGGTTTTGAACCTTATACGTTTTTTAGGTCTCTAGGCTTTTGAAGGTCCTCTACGGTCTCAACGCAAAACGTAATAGAAATATAATTAGTCTTTGTATCTTATTGCTAGCCTAAAACTTAATATTTTTAGGGAGCTTTACTAAGTGAAAAAATTAAAATTAAATTAAAACTTTAAATAAAATCTTAATTTTTAGAGATCATCTGATGGCTGAAATATTTCGGCCATTGCATTAATGAGCAAAACTGTTTATGTGCGACCATGCTGCATGGCAAAACATTCCAGTAAAAAAATATCGGCCTACAAGTGGAACTTGGACCGGCACATGAAAAAATTTTTTCTTGGTTTTTTTTTAGAACTTTGGTTTTCCGTTATTTATATTGGTTAATAACAGGAATTAATGCAAAAATTTCAGAAAAATATTTTTTTCTTCCGAAAGAAAAACTCCGAAAAATTCTTTTAGTCTAAGTCTAAGTGGTTTACAAATAAGAAGCCTCTGAAAAATGTTCAAAACCTCAGAAAAAAAATAATCCAAATCCAGAAAAATAATATAAATTTTTTTTAGTCATCCTTAAGTCCCTAGGATAGGGTTTGCCACGAAAAACTACTGTATTGGTTTAAATGTTTTAAATGAAAAAGCTTTATATCAATAAATACATATACATTTTTAACAAGAACCAAAAATATGCACGGTGCCTNTTTAATGTTAAAATGACGGTTAAATTAACTGTTTTGTATTAATTGTTAGTTAAGGATTAACGTTAAATTAATATACTTTTGTAGTCTTGGGTTATTTTAATTTTTCAGTGTAAATTGTAAACGGTAAAGGGTGGTGAATACTGAATAGGTATTTTTAAATAATGATTTGTATATTTCAAGAATAAANAAATTGTAAACGGTAAAGGGTGGTGAATACTGAATAGGTATTTTTAAATAATGATTTGTATATTTCAAGAATAAACTGATAATGCAACACACCACCAACGCTTGTTGTTACATGTTATATTACGTCTTACTTTCCATATAAGGATGAATGTACATGATAAAGCTATAAGGAAAGCATGTATTTTATTGAGTACCCATATTTGAGTTTTTTCGAGTTATCAGACCTATGTTCTAGTTGAAATCATCAGTGATATTTTAATCCGGTTTTTGGGTTTGCAATGAACAAATAAATAAATCAGAGTTGATGAATAGGAATAATCATAGAAGGACTTTTTGTGAATATCTTTAAAGTTAATGACTTGAACGAAATTTTGCACCTATTCTTTGATTTTACTTGAAGAAAGAAAAAAAATCCTTATTTCTAAACTAAAATATTGAAATAAACGCTACGTAACAATTTGATCATCCCCTCTCCTCCATGTAACAGTCCATAACAAATATTGTGACTCCTCCTCCTCCCCTCTCTTAGTTACGTAACGTAATTTATGGAAGGCTTATATTACGCGGCATTTGATTAGGCATTTCTTCCTTCATCACAAATATTAAGAAAACTTAGGCTTCCGGCTCTCCCTCTCCCCCTTGCTTTATTTAATACAGCCCCATAAAATATATGTGTATGCTGTATGGTGTATATATTTGTGACATAACCTTATTTTATTCGTATTTATATAATATGTATATAAATATT
>JXOU01002439.1:580-11641 GCA_001014815.1 Chaoborus trivitattus | reverse complement strand
TCGCCCCTGGGAGACGCTCCGTTATAAAAGTCGATTTTGGGAGGAAATTTAATAGCTTTTTGCTATCGCATTGGCAAAAATCAAAATGGTCAAAAGTGGAAAATAAATTGATCAAAAATAGAAAAATGTGATTTTTTTTTAATTGCTGGAAATATTTTTTTGGTTGAAACCAGTTTGCTAAATTATTACCAAGCTAAACGTTGATAGCTACATTGGTTTAGTTATCAACTGTAATATTAATTTTACATTCTTCGTTATACTACAGAGGATCAACAATACATTTTTTTTACATTTAACTTTTTGTATACATTTTAAATGAAGATACGATTATCCAGTGGATTATCCAGACATACAAACGAGTTGGACAGCATTTTTCAATGAGAAGCCAATGCTAAAGTTATTTATACAAGCAACAGTCTGTATAACTATAATGACTTATAACTATATCTATATCCATAAATTCAACTCTAAAAATATGCAAGAAGAAATTATCAATAAATTTAGTAAATAATTGTTAACTATTATTACCTATAAGTCCTAGAAAAATAACAGATGAGGTTACCCATTCAAAAATCGAATGACTAAACCAAAAATGGATTGTAAGCTTTCGGTCACATATTCAATAATAAATAAATCTCAACTTATTAAAAAATTTGAATTAAATTTGTCTTTCTTTTAGATTACTTAAAAATATTTACCAAGTTCAGTCACAATTGGAATCAAAAATGGGAGAAGAGTATTTTGACATGTTTGGGACCCATACAAAAAAAATTGCATAATTTATTGCTATCTGGATCTATTTTTTGCGTTACGTAATTTATACAAGGCCCCAAATACATATTGTTTTACATTTCATGTGTTTTTGATTAATGTTCCTAATACTCCTAAATTTTTGTAATGCCTTATTTAACTCAACCCTAGACACCTAGAGTCAAACTTAGAGACAAAATTTTGATTAAGTCAAATTTATTTTAATAAATTTAAACAAACAAAAATGTTTCTAACTAATTTATAATAATAATAGTATAACAATATACTATAATAGTAAACATTCTAATCGATTAAAGACATGATGTGATTGCTTATATTTGTTATCACAATGATTATTGAACTAAAATAATATCTGAGCTAAATAGTATCTATACCTAGATCAATAATCTTTAGATAAGCCATACAATTATATAGGGTTTTTATAGAAGTAGGTAGAAATTAGTAAATAAAATTGATAACATTTATTTATACGTAAGTGCTTTATAAATATCAGCCAACAGTACTCTTGAAATGAACTAGATCTGATTTTTTTTATATTTCACTTCAAATTCATATCAATTAGGTGCTTATCATATCTTAAACCACTCAATGGTAATTGAAATGATCGATGAGTTTTTGCTGTAAATAGCAATGTACAATATTAAACAAACATTGTGCCAATTAAAGGTTTTCAGCCTTTATAAACTAAATGCAAATCCAAGAATGGATTATTGTAAGCTTTTTGCAACGTATCCCGAACANTTAACAAACAGATTTGAATTACAATTAAAATTCTGTCAGCTTACTGCAATATAATAATATGATATTTATTTGTACTCATGAAGTACAGATAGCGTAGTGACCACTAACTTTTTTGGAGAAAAGTATAGTGCTATTAATGGTATTNCTATTAATGGTATTTCATAGAATTGTTGTCATTCATTGTCCTGCTTCTCAATTGATGTATCGTTTTACAAATTTTGGTAATCAAAAAATTTGGTTATCATAAAATTGAAAGGATGCCTTCATTGTTTGATCCTCGTATTCCATATTTGCCTTTTTTCTTAGTTTACTATAAACCAGTTAAAACAGTTAGACAGTTAAATAAAAAAAAACATATTTGCCTAGGCTCCCATTTGGCTAGTTTTTGACCATTAGGGCTTATGTTTNTTTTTGACCAGTAGGGCTTATGTTTTGATAAAAGAGTATTTTTAGCCTAATCTCCATTTTTGCAAAGTTTCGTAATTTTTGGATTTTTTTAGAGTAGTACACTGCCAATTTTGGATTTTTATTTAAAAAATTGTTGCATGATTATTATTAAAGACAGGACATTGATTTTAAGAAAAACACTAAAAGTAAAAGAATGCCACCATTTTTGAATCCTAATAGCCCATATTAAAAAAGTTTCGTAATTTTTGGAATAATTTCATTTTTTCAAAATGATAGTATGCTGTCATTTTTGGCCCCTTATCAAAACATAGCCGCGCTTTGCTATTTACTTTATTAATCATATCTCACAGTTTGGTAAAAATCGAAGCATTATTGAGGGCACGGCATTAACGTGAAAAAAACACACTTAAAAGGAAAGTCTGCTGCCGTAATTGCATCCTCGTTGTTTTTCTTTCTATGACCTCTATTTTTTATTAGATCTATCGTCCCTGAAAATTTTAAGACAATCGGATGAAAAATGTTAGAACCATTTTTTTTTGGTGACGGACAGACAGACAGCTTTTTGATAAGGAGATCATGATCGGTCCAGATATATGACTCTCGCCCCTGGGAAACGCTCCATTCTGAAAGACACTTTTGGAGGGAAATGTAATAGCTTTTTGCTATCGCTATAGCAAAACAAAAAAATACCGAATTAATCGTTAAAAATTACCGGTTTTTAAACGGTTTTCCTAACTACCGTTAACACAAAAAAACTACCGATTTAAAAAAATTAAATTACTGATTGAATGATTTTTTTCCCGATTAAATAAAAAAATCCGATTTAATTAATTTTTTTAACAATGAAATAAATGGCGATTATCGATTATTTTTTTGTTAATTTAATCGGTAATCACCATTTATTTTACTTATAAGAGTACCATTGATATAACTTCCAATGTGATATACCCTAAAAATGAATAGAATTATTCAGTCTGTGGTGCACATTGCAATACAAAATACTTTATAAACAAACCACATATATTTAAATTACTAATTCCACAGGTTTCCACATAAATGCTAAATAAAAAAATTAATGTTGTTTGTGTTATTTATTTTTCTTTTCAGCAAAAATTGGTTTATTCTACACCGTCTTTTACTCAGTGTTAGCAGCTCTAGTCGCAGTATGTATGTGGGTATTTTTCCAAACATTAGATCCCAGGATACCAAAATGGCAACAGAGTGAATCACTTATTGGAACGAACCCAGGTAAGCTTTTAAATTAATTGTTTATTCAACAAGCAATACAAATACGATTTTTGCAAAAACAAATGATATACATTTTATTTTGATAAGGTAATCAGATCTAGACTAGATGCTAGGTACCTGGGTCATATAATTCAAAGTATTCTACGCAATTTAATCTATACCCAACTAATTAACTAATTTTTCCTCTCATCGGTTTGATAATTGTGTTTGATTGATTTTTACGTCAATTCTCAAAATATTACAATTTTTAGAAAATGTTGAAAATTTTATTTTGATTTACGACATGTGATGTTATGTTTAATTTAATAATTTGGATTTGTATCAAGTTAATTATACTAGTATTTTGGCTAATTATTTTTTTAGCATGAACTTGGGTATTTAATATATTATTTGAAATTAAGGAATTCTTGCCATTAATACATCTCGTGACAATTTCATATTAAAACCATTGGAAATGCTATTTTATGCTTTCCTTGCTAAATAAAATATAGGTATAATATCTAAATAATAAAATATAGTATAATATTTAATTTTGAGAAGACAGATAATAAAGAATAAACAAATTAATAGATTCTATTGATCAAATTTAAAAGCGTCCTGATTTCTAAAAATGAGCTTGGTTTTGCTTTTAGTTATAACATTTCTTTTCAAAAGTGACTTTTAGAAAGAAGCATCCCGCAGGGCTGGGAGTATGTTTTCTCCACCGATCATGATCTCCTGATCAAAAAACTGTTTGTCCGTCCAGAAAAAAATAATTACAAAATTAGAAAACTTTGCAGTATTAAAGATATAGAGCCAATATTATCCTTTGTTCAAAATATGAGCCCTAGCAGTCAAGAAATGGCCAAATGGGGCTTCAGTTAAATGATTTTGAATTATGCCTCAAAACTTTTTAAAATTTGTTAGGCAGATACATTTAATATAAAATCTAAAATAAGATAAAATTGAAAAATGGGATATAAAGATCCGTCAATGGTGGCATACTTTCAATTTTAGTATTCTCCGTAAAATCAATGTCCTGCCTTTAAGAATGCTTCAATTTTTACCAAAATTTGCAAAATGATTAATCAAATAAGGAGCAAAACAATAAGTGACAACATTGTCATGAGAATCGATCAATGCAAGAATATTTTTCTCCAAGAAAATAACAAAAAATAAAAATGTTAACTTAAAAATGTATTATGATCCCAAAAACAACAATTTAAAAGTCACTACGCCATCTGTACTTCATACATACAAATAATATTTTATCATTATTTTTAAGCAAGCTAACAAAATTTTTAATTGAACTAAAATCGGTCTGGAAAAATATATTTATGTTTGGATACGTATCAAAAAGCTCACAATCCATTCTTGGATTTGCATTCAATTTAAAAAAAAAATTGAATTTTATATTCAAACAAAATATAAAGTGGCAAAAAGCTTTCAACCCATTATTGGATTTGTATTTAGTTTTTAGTAATATATTTTATTATTAAAAAGAAAACACATAACCAAAATTATTGACCATCGTATATTTGCAATAAAAACCTGTTTTTAATCACACTTGTTCGTTTAGTGATTAATGTATAATAATTAATAAACATCAGATTTAGATTTGAACAAAAAATAAAACCTGTCTTTTATCTTTCATATTTTAAATTTTAAACTGTACAAAACATGGTTAAAATTTAATAAAAATCATCTTAAAGTAAATTGGTTATAAAATACACTATGGCTTCATGACTTTGACTACATGGGCAAAAACTTCCATCAGGGGTTATTTCCAAAAGGAAGAATCAAAAACATTGATTCAAAATTGTTTTTCAAAGTATGTAATTTTGAAAATGAATTTTTACATAAATTACTCGCAAATCCAAAAATGGATTGTAAACTCTTTGGAACGTATCAAAAATAAATGTATCTTATAGGCAGATTTTAGTTAAATTTAACGTTTTGTCGGCTTACTTAAAAGTTATAATACGATATTTATTTGCATGTATGAAGAACAGATGACGTAATTACCACCTTAACTCTTTAAAATGGTTATTTTTGGAATTCCATAACACATCTTTGAGCTAAAATTTTAATTTTATTTTGTTATTTTTTCTTTTTTCTTGAAGAAAAGTATTCTGCCATTTATGGGATCTCATAAAAATGTAGTCACTTATTGTTCTGCTACTCATTTGATTAATCATGTGACAAAGTTTGGGAAAATTAAAACGTTTTTTGATTTTTATAAAAAAAAACACTAAAAGTAAAATTATGCCGCCATTGTTGGAATCTCACATCCCATATTGGAATTTATTCCTGGTTTACACTAAAACCTATTGCCTGAGAATTTTTAAAAAATAGGGAGACAATTCAAAATCAAAAATTGTAAAATTTTCCCGAGTTCGTATTTTGCCATTGCTTGACTGTTAGAGCTCATATTTTGAGAAAGTTATGTAATTGTTTTAGACTTTAATACTGCTAATTTTCGTATTTATTTTTTTGGTTTCCAGTAAAAAAATACTTTTAACAATTTGTTGGTATTTATTTAATTAATTATATAACAAAGTTTGATAAGAATCATCGAAGCATTGTTGAAAACAGTACATTCATTTTAAGAAAAACACTAAAAGTGAAAGTCTGCCGCTGCTTTTGAGCATTTATGGACTTGTTTCATATAAGAGGGAAGCTCTGAAAGTTCTGAAAGTCAGTTTTGGAATAATGTGTAATAGCTTTTTGCTAATGCTATGACCAAAAGTTAAAACTGAAGGCAACTCCAAAAATAAATTTAGTAAGCTTTTTACCACGTATCCAATAGTAAATTTATTTCAACCAGCAGTCCACTTTTTAATCGTTTGGCAACAATTACATCATTTTGCAGCCTGAATTGTGCTCAAAACTAGCTCAATTTTAAGATTAAATATGCACAGTCAAGTTCGAAAAGGATTAAACATTACAACCATCAGAAAATCACTGATTTTTCTAATTTTCTCAGGGCATGGAAAGTTTTGAGACAGTACTAAGTTCTACAAAGTTTAGTAAAAATTGAAAATAACATTTTTAGAAAGGTATTCTGCTATAATTATGGGGTCACATAATAATGTTTTTGAATAAGTTTTTGCTTATAAATCAAATTACGAGGTTTTGTGAGAATTATTTTTTTTTTAAATATGCTAAAACTAAAAGTATATCAGCGCCTAATAAAAGAAGCGTATGACTCTTAAATTGAAACCTTAAAAACTATACAGCGAAGGAACGTAATTTATTACAGTCCTTGGCAAATTCACATCATATATAAAACGCAATAAGATTTAGAAACGGCCTTATTTGTAATAAATGAAATAACTTAATTTAAAAAAACGATTTTACTTGAAAGACGTGTCAATGTTTAATTTATTTGCAAAACGATACTAACTAATTTGCATTTGTTAATGTTTCTAATTGTAATTTCTTTTTTCATGATTTCAGGTTTGGGATTCCGTCCACTACCTCCAGAGGATAACGTAGAAAGTACATTGATTTGGTATAAAGGAACAGATTATAATGACTACAAACATTGGACGGATTCTTTGGACAAATTCTTAAAAGGTAAGCAATGTGTAAAATGTTTGAATAATTAATTTAAAACAAATAAATGAATTTATTTTGTAATTTCCTTTCATTATTTTTTTCTTTTAGCTTATAAAACGCCCGGTACAACAGTCGGCCGTGGTCAAAATATTTATAATTGTGACTATAATCAACCACCACCAAAGGGACAAGTCTGTGATGTTGACATTAAAAGTTATAGCCCATGTACCCA
Organism: Chaoborus trivitattus; assembly: GCA_001014815.1. Classification (NCBI taxonomy): domain Eukaryota; kingdom Metazoa; phylum Arthropoda; class Insecta; order Diptera; family Chaoboridae; genus Chaoborus; species Chaoborus trivitattus. Next base: position 4,701 of record JXOU01002439.1, on the reverse strand, counting down.
AGAAAATCATTATAACTACCATAAAAGTGCTCCTTGCATATTTTTGAAATTGAACAAAATTTATGGATGGATTCCAGATTATTTCAATCAAACCAATGATTTGCCAGAAAAAATGCCAAAAGATCTCAAGGATTATATTATTACGAATGTTACAAAACCAGAAGAAGTAAATATTAAAATTTCTTGTACATGAGAAAAAATTATTTTAGAAAACATAATGCATACCGTCTTGACACCAAACAAAGTCCATATTTTTTACCACTTTCATTGATTCATAATAGAAATAAGATAATTTTCTGTTCACCTAAAACACCTAATGCACCTAAAACAAAACAGTGTCTTAAAATTATTTTTGAATATTACAATGTTTTGTAACAATTAAGCATTGATAAAGACAAGGCATTAATTTAAAGAAAAACTCTTAGGGTGAAAGTATGTGACAGTTGTTGAATCCTCATAGATCACCTTCAAATTTGATATAAGCTGACAACCTATTAATGGGGGCCTGAGTAATCGTGTGGGTAGAGTCGTCAAGAACTTACTTAACGATCGCTGAGGTGAGGGGTTAGAATGGGCAAATAGGCATAGAAAATTTTAATTTTTTATACCCTCAGGAGGATTTTGAGTCAGTTTAAACCTCCCAAGCTAATGAAAAAATAAATGAAAAGCAACAACAGCTCCTAGTTAATTTGCGGCTAATAGTTATTGTCGTGGTTCGGAAGTCACGTTAAATATAATGTCTAAACCGCTAAAAAAATGGTCGTGGCCTAAAAGATGTGGTTACTAACCGGGAGGCCAAAAACAGAATTAATCCTGTAGTATCCTTCTTTCCTTCCCAAATTATTAATCCACCTCTTTAAAAAAAAAAAACTATTAATTTTGAAGAGAATCGTAGCCTTAGGCTTAACTCGTCGCGATTAGTCTAGTAAAACAGACTTTTGAAAACATTATTGTCATCATATTTAGTCTAGTTTTTGGTTCAAATATACAAAACATTGATTGAAGTGAAAAAAAAATCAAATTAGCATAAGAATGCCCCAGTGGTGCCCAAACAATGCCCCAAAATAGAAAAATAATGCCCTAATTTTTTTTATAATGCTATTTTCCTTGTTTTTTCGGAACCATTTTATTAATATAATATTTAAAATAATACATTTGTCGACTAAAATGCATTCGAATTAAAATAATGTAATGTAAATCATCGAACTTAATAAAAATTTCTTCAAAAAAGTTAATTATTGAATGCGAAAAAGCTAATATCGATAAAATAGGGCATTCTTTGGGTAAAAGGCATTGTTTGGTACGAGTATGGTATAGTGTTTGAAGACCCCTGTGTGTAAAGAGATGATTTAAAGGCCATATTGAGAGTCCAATAGCGGTAGTAAACTTAGTTTTTCTTTAAATGATGACGTCTTTATTAAGACTTCAATCTCCATCAACTTAGTAATATGGTTTATTAGACAAATATCTAAAAATCATAACATAACATTTTTATGAGATTTTATAAATGGAAGCCCACTCCTACCCACCAAACAAATTTTATTTGAGCATTCTTGGATTTTTATTTAGTTTTTAGGCAAAGCTAGGGATGTTCGATTGTCGAATTTGAAGAAAACTAAAAGTCTTCTTCTCGTTCTCTGAACTTTCTCCAAATTTAACAAAAATATTTCACCAAAACATGCAAAATGTTTGAACACACTTTCATAATTTTAAAGATTTGTATTAATATTTTTTTTTCATATTTTTTCAGTTAAATACAATTTGGGTATCATGTGAAGGAGAAAACGCTGCCGATGTTGAAAACGTAGGACCCATCAAATACATCCCAAGACGAGGTTTTCCAGGTTTTTATTATCCATTTGAGAACTCAGAGGGTTATTTGAGCCCATTAGTTGCCGTGTGGTTTGAAAGACCAATTCGTAAGTCTTATTTTTTCAGTTCAAGAAAAAACTTATATGTAATATCAAATACATTTTTATATTTTTTATAGGTGGAATTATCATCAACATTGAATGCAAGGCCTGGGCTCGCAACATCAGACACGATAGAGCTGATAGGTTAGGATCTGTTCACTTTGAATTGATGATTGATTAACCTAAAACTGATTCTTTACTCCGTTATAAAAATCTAAACAATTTTTCAATTTTTACCTATTTTACCCTTTAAAGAAGAAAAAGATATCCTAAAGTATAATATATATTTAATGAAATTGATTAATGCAAGTTTTAAGAATTACCCAGATTTGAAGAATGAGTTGAAAGTTTAAAAATGACCTATGAACCCGCCTAGTATAAAAAGAAGTGTTTATCATATAGAGATATATAATAATAAGAGATAACAAGGAAAATTGTGAATCAAATTATATGAAATTATATGAAATCCCAATACATTTCTATAATCAGGTTCATAATTTTTCTTGTATATGATTTGGAAGTATATGATTTAGGAAGAATGTTAAGAGAAGATTTCTAAAAAAGACGTCTATAGTTAGAAATTTTATTAATAATAGATAAAAAAAAAGTTTCAAAATCGATCTTTGCTTTTGTAAAATTTTGAATTTCTAATCTAATTTATTTTGTTTTTAATGTAAATATAAAATACTAAAAAAAATTGCGTTGATTGCCTCAATTTGATGGGATAGTTGCCATGAGAAATTCGTAAAATCCTTGTGTGTTGCCATTTAAGCAGACAATTATCAATACTTGTTGCATAACTGCCATCTGCACTTTTAACCCTCTTTTCCCTCCAGATAACAAAATAACAATTTAATCTACTTTATTACATTTTAATCAAATATTCAACATTTTTATTAAAGTAGAAAAGCAATTACAAGTATGAAGAAAGTATTAAGATGATGTGTTAATTTCAGTTGATGGAAATTTCTTGGATTTTACATTTAATTTGAGATTTAGAAAAAAACCAATTTCTTTTAGATAATACATCATATTACACTTGAAGTAGTTCAAATTGCTCAAAAATTTTGAAAACTTAAATGTAACCTCAAATTACACGAAAATCCAATTAATTTTCAAAATTTAAGCACAATCTGTCTAAAAAAATAGTGCCAATTGAATGTAGAATTTCCTTAATAAAAATTTCACCTGATTTTGTCGGAAAATGGTGCTTTAACTCTACAAATTTATACAAAATTAAATTAAAACGTATTTTAACAAAAAAAACTCAAATCATTTACTTCTTTCAAGGGAGAGCGTTTCTCTCCCAAAATGCCATTTAAGCAATTAAAAATTAACAACACCAACAAAAACTCAACAAATAGCTGAAAATACATTTTTTACTAAATAATTATTAATTAGTCGATTTTAGATAGAATAGAGTTACTAAAATAAAATTACAGTGAATGGACCAAAAATGAGGACCTATAGATTCTTCAGTGTTAGCCCATTTTCTGGAAACAAAGAACCAATTTTAAACTCTATGAAAATGACAAATTTAACATTTAATGAAATTAAAAATCTTCAGTTTATATATTGTGTATTAATTAGATTGAGGAAAAAGGTAAATTATAAATAATTTAACCGTTTCCTTTATTTTAACATTTCAATAAAAGAAAATGAAATAAAAACGTCCCCAAGGAATATTGATTCCAAAATAAATAAGAAATTTTTAATTTTTGATTAGATAATTGTGTTTGTTTTTATCATTTAATTTTTAATTTTATGAATTATATTTGTAACTATTTTTATATCACATCCATATCATCTAAGGTCGAAAATATTCTCAAAGGAATCTACTGAAAGGAAATTTTGTCTGGGAACATTTTTGACCATTTACGTTGAAAATATACATTTATGTTGAAAGTAGTAAGATTTTAATTTTTAGTGATTTGATATAAGTTTAAGATGACAAAATGAAAATATAAAATATTACGAAGAAAAAGAAAAATGTCAGCAAATAATATTTGATTGTAAAAATTACAAGTCGATTTTAATTTCTTCAAATAAAGGATTTCAAAAATTAAAATTTCGTTTTTATACAAATGCCCTCAAAATAAATTAGCAGAATGGTTTAATATCTTTCTTAAAAAAGAGGAAGGCAAGAGATATATAAGGAAAAAAAACTATGAGGATCCAATAGCAGTGACAAAAAATGCTTTAACTAGT
>JXOU01002379.1:0-12677 GCA_001014815.1 Chaoborus trivitattus | reverse complement strand
CGCTCGTCAAAAAAAAAACAAGGCTAAAGTGCAATGACAAAAAGGACTTCAAGGCCTTTAAAAATAATTTTAACCACTTATTCTGATTAATATTTCAAAAAAATTTCCATGACAGATCCCCCGTTATAATTCAAATAAAACGTTATTAATAATTCTAAAATTCCGTATGAAAAAGTACTTTCATTCCACAACAAAATGTATAAAAACCATGTCATGTCATGTAAAAATGTACCAAAATGATCGATAATATGTCTATCTATTATGTAAATGTCAAGAAAAATTTCATAAATTATTAAAATTATTTATCTTTTTTCACACACTCCAACTCCTATCTCATCCAATACATCATAAATATAATAAAAATAAAAGCGCGGAATATGTATGAACGAAAAAAATATGTATTAAATTTATAAAAAATCATAATCTGATACATAATAATGTTAATCTTATAAAACTCAACACGATATTTGATATTCTATCGCTCTTTAATACTTGTAGTCTTTTATATTTGCTTTTCCCTTTGTATTTTAGTGTAATATATTGTTTATGAACACGAAAATAATTTTTCTTCGGATTTTGCCTGATTTTATGCTTGTAAAATGTTGTAAATATGAAGAAAAACAACAAGTTATTGAAAAAGAGTGTTGGAAAAGCNAAATATGAAGAAAAACAACAAGTTATTGAAAAGGAGTGTTGGAAAAGCCATCAGAAAATGTGATTAACCTATACACAAATTGTTCTTTTTTGCGCGAACAATAAATGATGCTAGTGAAATGTCCCTCGAACTGTCAAAACCAATTGACCGTTGATGATTGCATTGTTGTTAACAAGATTTGAATACAAGAAAGGTCACAGCACAGCATCCCTAAAAATCTTAAATTGTTTACTTTTTTACAAGATCTTGACCCCTTTATTATTTTTTTTATATTATTATAAGGGTCTTTTCATCTTAAAAAAGTAAGGGACCCTATTTTTAATTTTTTTTTATACAAGAAAAGAAACAAATGAACTCTAAATATTTTGATGATACTTTTTTGTTGAATTGACACCAATTTGCAGATGAAAATAAAGGATAAGAAAAACAGAATTAGGGTCATTTGAGGGCATTAATTCATCTCAGAGCATTGTTGAAAGCCATATGGCGGATTTCTTTCTTTTTTTAACTGCGTTTTTTTTAAGCTTTTAACATACTTTACTATATACTCCTCCGAAAATAAAAAAATTGAAATTGAAACCGATTTATAAGAGATTCGCGATGCACAAGTATAAAAAAAGCGAACTGGAATGCATTTCATTTCTTTTCTTAAATGCAAGAATGGGAAAAATACGAAAAAAAGGTAAAAATTCTGTACTCTTAAATGAAACGAGTTGTGAGAAATATTGGAAAATTATATATTGCTTCATTATTGCATTAGTCTTTTTATTATTTAATGTAACGCATTTTAACAGGGGGCGCAAATCGAGTGGAATTGACGACCAAAAGGATTTATGCTGTAATTTTAAACTGATGTATACGGGTAATTTAGTTTACTTTGAAAAGGCAATTGGCCTTTTTGATTGAAGGTATGCCACTAGAAATTAGATTATAGACTGCAAATCAATGAAAAATTGATCAAATGAATTTGCATGGTGGATTTAAGACTGTTTATTGGCAATTTTTATGCCATTTGACAGGTTTTTAAAGGAAATGTATCATTTAAATTTTGAAGGCAGATAAAATTTTTAATTTGTAAATTTTTTTTAAAAAACTTTTTTCAAAAAACAGTAATGTTTTTCTGAAAAAAACAATCTGTAATTTCGAAAAGAGTTTTTTTTCCAAAAATAAACAATGTTTCTCATAATTTTTCAATTTAGTCGAAAAATTTGGGAATAACTATGAATTCCAAAAACAAGGGTTTTTTCAAATTTTTTTGTTTAATTAAAAAAATTAATATTAAAAAAAAACGCAAAAGTTTTGCATAAAATTGCTTAAAACTAGACCCAACTGAATTATCAAAGGGGTGGTTATGTACGGCCAGCATTTTATAAAATAAAATTTAAAGTAATTTAAGGTATTTTGTACCTTCGAACTAGTCTTAACAAGAAAAAAACTACAAAAACATGTTTTTGCACTTAATCTAACACAACAACAGCTATTTAAAAACTATTTCTGACAAACCCTGTATTAAAAATGCAGTTTTTTGACTTTTCAAAAACAACAATTAAAATGGATTTTTTTTTTTGAAAAAACTGAATTTTGGATTTAAAAATTTACGAAAAACTGGACTAAACTGGGCTTACAATGGGTAAGTCATGTTGTGTAAGTTCTGAATGAAATAGTTTTGCCGTATTTTGCAAAAAATTGTAGTTCTTTTGATGCTTTTTGCAGTTATAGATGTGTTTTTAGAATTTTGAAGAAAAAACTGCATTAAAATAGCTTGGCAAGGGGAAGGTTATGTGCTGCAAGTTCTACTAGCAATAATTTTGCAGTATTTTACAAAAAAATTCAGCTTTTTTGATGTAATTTGAAAGTACATATGTTTTTTTGGGGAAAAAAAATTTTTTGGGAAAACCAGAATTTTTGGTAAAAATTGACGAAAACATAAACTAAACTAAACAGATTGGACTGACTAGAAAAAAGTCATTTACTGCTAGAATAGCACGCAATATCTNTGTTTTTTTGGGGAAAACATATTTTTTGGAAAAACCAGAATTTTTGTTAAAAATTGACGAAAACCTAAACTAAACTAAACAGATTGAACTGACTAGAAAAAANTAAACTAAACTAAACAGATTGGACTGACTAGAAAAAAGTCATTTACTGCTAGAATAGCACGCAATATCTTTACAATGTTTTGCAAAACTTTGCAATAATTTTTCAATAATTATCAATTCCAGTTTTTTTTGATAAACATATTGGCGAGGGGAAAGCCATGAGCTGCATGCAATACTTTTCCGTATTTTGCAAAACTTTGAAGTAATTTTTTTGGCAACCCTGCCAATAAATGTCAGTAGTCTAATCCGGCAGNTTACTGTAATTTGCAGTTCCAGATTTTTTTTTTGAAAAAAAAACCAAAGTTCAGGTTTTCGGNCGGCAGTGAGTACTTGGAGATTTATGGAATGTTAAGACGAATATTTTACAATAAAATGTTGTATTTAGTGATAATAAATAGACTTAACTGTATTATTATTTAACCGCCGATCACCTCACATCAAGAATACAACAATTTTACTGTAATTTGCAGTTCCAGATTTTTTTTTGAAAAAAAAAAAACAAAGTTCAGGTTTTCGCAAGAAATACCAACGCACCTGTCAGAACTTTTATAAGAAACAGTAAAAGTTTTTAATCGATTACTAAAATGATAGTNAAAAAAAAACCAAAGTTCAGGTTTTCGGAAGAAATACCAACGCACCTGTCAGAACTTTTATAAGAAACAGTAAAAGTTTTTAATCGATTACTAAAATGATAGTAAAGCTGTTAATTAATCGTGTTAAAAAGGTAAAATAAGAAACTACACTTTGTTTTGCAGTGTTTTAGCGCCAGTTTCTCGGTTTAAATACCAACACACCTCACATTTTTTGCAAACAAAAGCTAATGTTTTGCCTAATTTAGCAATTAATATACTAAAAATAATTATATTTGTGTTATAAGAGTAAAATAAAAAGAAACAGTAAATTTTAATTCTCCAACAATATTTAGCTAGGTGCGTGTTGTTTATACCGACAATCTGGCGTCAAAATTTCGAAAAAAGAGGCTAATAAATGAAAATATTATGACAAAAATGAAAAAATCGTCAAAAACATACAAATTTAATTCTATTTGTAAGCCCAATTTAAAATACGTTTAGAAAATTTGAGGTTAGTTCTTTAAAAAAGATCCAAAATGTGTAAAAATGTAGATTTTAAAAACATAAAAAATGATTAAAAATATCCCCAACCCTCTAACGGCAACTTTAAAAATTATGTCAGGGGTCTGTCACATAAAAAATAAATTTTGAAACTTTTAGGTTAATTTTCAAATAATCATTCCAAATTCCCCCTTATTGGGTGGGCCAAGACCCCACCAAGAACACACACCAATTTCTTGATTAATTTCCTCTCTTATCATCAAATTTATTTAAAAGAAGATATTTCACAACAAGTATCGTCTTGAAAGACATCACATTTAACAAAATAAAGAAGAAAAATATGAAAAATATTCAAACAACATGGAAATAATGTCTTCAATCATAGATAATCAAATAATATTGTCATCACGAAAATTATTCAAAATTAAACGATGGCCATTAATTTATATTTATCAAGTTTTTGAGTGTAAAAGTTGTTGTCGAATTCCAATTATCAGGAATTTTTTTTCCATAAATACAAGAAATTTCGTGAATCAGCAATTTTTTTTCTTCTTTCAATCAATCGGTCCATAACCTAAAATTTTTTTCTTCACATTTCAATTAAACCGACCGTTGCTGTTTCTGAATTGTAAGAATCATTAATCACAAAGAATTTTTGAATTTATGAATTTCTCATTGAAATTGACCCTTAATTTCATATGCATCAGAATTTTGCATATAATCAAGTTTTGGTCAGTGTTTACTCTTTGCCAAGGGTCAACATGAATAAAATAATAAAATTCTATGTTTAGAATTATTTTTGTTTAGGGGATGCATTAAAAATTTTCCCATAAAAAAAAAATAAATCTGGTTTCTTAACATTTAAATTGAATTTTTGCATAAATTTTTACTTTTAGCCAGAATTTTTGAGCAAAAGAAGGGGATTTCTCACGTCTTATTTTCTTTTGTTGCAATTTTTCGTCCAAAAAATATGATTATGCTTTTATATATACAAATATGTTGCAACTCACATATCACAAACATAAAAAGGGATTTTAAAAACCGTTTATTTATGAATTTTTATACATTTTAATAGCAATTCTTGTTACATCATCATGATTCTTTTTTCATATTTTTTACTTTACTTGACGATGAGAAAGCAATTAATCACGCCGTATAATTGAATCAAGTTATGCAGCCACTCAGGTATCTCGACATATAAAAGCATAAGATGCTAATAGTTCAAATAAGCCCTGTGTGTTGTGTGAAAGCGAGTGTGAAAAGATGTTGACTTTATAAACATGATGATTAATGGAAATTGAAAGAAAATCAACGAAAATATGGTCAAAGGATATTTTTAACTGGGATCTTTTTTAAGGTTATGCTTTGATTGGTAGAAACCTATTTGGTCGAATGTAAAAATTGATCGAAAATAGGACCAATTTTTTTTTAATAATTCTTTTTGTCCATATTTTGGCCAGTTATTTCATTTTGAATACATTTTCCTTAAAAATTCTGGTTTTGTCCAAAAACATCTGGTTTTCTAGTAGAAAGAAAATTCGGCCTTTTGTGCCATTCGACTTTTTTTTATTTTGATCTGATGTAAATTAGGCCCGAAGTGAATTTCATCCGATTCTATTACGGAAGGCCAAAAACTCAAAATGCTAAAAAAATAAGGCCGAAAAAAATAGGTCGAAAAGTTGCTTATAAGGCCGAAAGAAAAATAAGACTGAAAATCAAGAGGACAAATGACACAAAAGGCCAAAAATAACAAAATTGGTCTTCAATCGCACTCGCTTCGGCCCACACTATATATTCGGCCATAAAAGAAGTCAAATAAGTCAATAACCCAAAGATTAAAAACTGACAATTTTTACGTGTAAATGCAACAAAATTTTTAGATATTCTCAAGAACATATTCTAATTAGGCCAAAAATAAAACGCTTAAAAGTCCGAAAATGGCCAAATGGGCTGGGTTTAATAGACCTTAAATATTTATTTCCGTTTTCCTAACATTTTTATTTTTAAACCAATTTTTGTTTTCAACCAATTTTTAATTTTTTGCCAATTCTGTAGAAAATTGTTCAACAACAAAAATAAATGAGTTCAAAAATTGGTCAAAATTGCAAAAACTTTTTACTGTTGTAAACAATTTTACCTTAGAGGCAGTTACAGTTGAAAAACNAATTTTTTGCCAATTCTGTAGAAAATTGTTCAGAAACAAATATTGAGTTCAAAAATTGGTAAAAATTGCAAAAACATTTTCTGTTGCAAACAATTTTACCAAAAAGGCTCTAAATAAGAGTTCGTATCAATCACAAGACAATCCTTTTTGGGGTAGTTAATCCCCTTAGAGGCAGTTGCAGTTGTCAAAATGACCAAATCGTAATGCTGTTTAGTTTGGGTGTAATTTATTTGGGTGCATTCATTTTAGCCAGAGAGCAAAATAGCCAAAAGTCACGTTACAAAAGGCTAAAATTTCAGGCCAATGTTTTCTAGCAAAACTTATGAAAAAGAAAATGCCCAGACATAAATAACTGGCGCAAAATAGGGCTTTTTTTTGGTACAAATCGGTATCATACCATCATGCCAAAAATCGAAAGCGGAAAAAAGCCGAAAAAATTGGACGAAAATAAAAAAGCCGAATGACCCGAAAGGACGAATATTCAGACAGAAAATGACAAAGTGGGCCGAAGCAAGTAAGAGTGAAGGCCCACTTTGCCATTTTGGGCTTAATATAGCGTTTGGATTTTTTCGCTTTTGGCCTAGTTCTGTTTTTGGCCTTTTTTTGCCGTATTTTATCGCCTTTTTTAACAATTTTTTTTTTCACTTTTAACTTTTTTAAATTTTTTTTTAAATTTTTGTCAATTCATATTTTTACTAAATTTTCCATTTTTGAATTTTTTTTGGAATTNCAAAAAGCATACAATCCATTCTTGGATTTGCATTTAGTTTTTTATTTAAGACAANCCTTTTTTAACAATTTTTTTTTTCACTTTTAACTTTTTTAAATTTTTTTTTAAATTTTTGTCAATTCATATTTTTACTAAATTTTCCATTTTTGAATTTTTTTTGGAATTTTTTTTTATTTAAGACTATTTTTTTATTTTGAACAATTTTTTCCTCCAAAGATTTAAAAAATTGGTAAAAAAACGAAAAAAACAAAAAACAAAAAAAAAAATGGTCAAATCAGAGCTCAGAGCTCAGGCCTCTGATAAATTAGATTTTTATAAATATTTCTCGATTATTAAAACATAAAAAAACTCCATTTGGCCACATTTGTCAAAATCTCCTCCAAGAATTCATTACAGCTACGCTCGGCTACATAATTCTATTAAAGGCAAAAAACAGCTGGATACTCTTGCAAGGATCAATACTAATTCTTTTATCCTATTTTCGACCAAAATTAAAGTATGAATAATAATCAAATCTGCATAGAATATATCAAATATCTCTCTCTCCGCCAGAAAGAACACTAAAAGAATTAATAGCCAATTTTCCCAACATGTAAATAGATACTTTTGGCCCATATCACAAAAAAGGTCCGCAGATATTTCGACCCAGACAAGACAAGGAGGAACAATAAGAATAATAATAATAAGTCGTGTGATGTTTGTATATACATACGTAAAACTCAAAGAAAGATCTAAATTGAAAATCACGATGTACATATCCATTCTTTTCATTTTTATATATGTTTTATATGTTGCGTATAGCCATAAACAACAGCCAAAAAATTCATAAATGCAACAATAAGAAACTTAAAAAAACCCTCAGCATTGCTTTCCCTCTTTATTCCAATGCATTGTGTTTACGTTATTAATTTCGTCAATTTAGTAGAGGTTTTAGGCCAAACTTGTATGTTTTTTAATACCCATCTACCTGCCAAAGTTTGACCTTTTATCTGATGATTCTTCCTATTATTATATTATTATGGTAAAACAATCGAAAATTATAATATTTAGACTTGATTTGGTCACGTCCGGTTATTCTTTTTTAACTTTTTCGTCGTTTTTTCGCAATTTCAGTTCCCACGCGCTTAAAACGGACATTTTAAAATTTCAAAAATATTAACCGTTACTTATGTACGATAGAAAAGGGATGAAAGGGGTTGATAGAATGTCACCTTAATTATTTTCTTAAAAAAAAAAGAAACAAGTAAAAGGGTTCTATTCCAAGGCAGATGAAAGAAAATGAATGACCAATGGTCAAAACATTTATCCTCTAGATCCTTTATTCATTCCATTGTAAATGAGCGTTGTTGAGGCCAAATTTTGACACTCTTTGCAACGGGCATTTCACCCTAGTTTTTTCATCAGGTATAATAATCTTTTTTTATTTGGCTGTAATTAAACTAAAAGACCAAAATAAAGTCTGTGGGAATCGCGACTGAATAAAGCAATTTAACCAAAAATAGATGGACAATTTCTGATTACGACGATCAATTTGATGAATTTATAAAGTATATATTGAAGAGATGAACATAATAATCATCATCGATTATATTGATCACCCACACAAAATATTGAAGTTTCTCAATTTATTTATACTTTATTTTTGAAAAGATCTTGTAACAATGTATGAAAGAATGATTTGAGGTTATTAGAACTTCAAAAGTGAGGTTATGGCTATATTTTTTGTCAATTAAAAAAAATATATTTTTTACACACCGATAAGATTTTGATAGAGTGAATTACTTTGAAATGAAAACCAGGTTTCAAAACTATTTAAGGGCTACAATATATTTAACGTGTCATAAAATTGGACAATTTGCAATAATTTGAAGAATTTCAATATTGATAAAAGTCATTCAAATGTTATGCTACACAAAAACCATGTTTCAGGAGTATTAACCATCAGGTAAAAAAAAAATTCCAATTCTGGTTGTTAATTATTTATTTTTGACATAAAAGTGTTAAAAGCCATGTTTAAAACCATTTAAGACATTAGACCCTCAATATTTGATTTCAGAAAAAATATAATTTATTTTTTGCTCTATTTGCTGTAAAAATTCATTAATAAGAAAACCAAGCTTCAAAATAATATGAAATAGAATTCGATGTGTNTTTGCTGTAAAAATTCATTAATAAGAAAACCAGGCTTCAAAAAAATATGAAATAGAATTCGTTGTGGCTATAAGGTCATTTAAAATACATATCATATTTGGAAGAATACATTATAAAACCAGATATACCAGCCCAAAAATTTTAAAAATAGTTTACTGAAAAATCTATTCAGAAAGTCTCATAACGAAAACCAGGTTTATATTCCTGTTTGAAAAAAAAAAAGCTTTAGGGTGTAATAGTGGTAAATATTAGTGATTTCTTTTTTAAGAAGAGCTTTAAAGCAAAGAAGAATGAAATTGAAAACCAGGTTTCAAAATTTTTAAACACTCAACTCAAATTAAGAGAATAACATAATTCAACAACAATAAGTACAGTATTCCCATTTGAAATGCTTTTCAAATAAAACCAATTTTCAGATTTAAATATGTTTACTGATATTCTAAAATAATAAACAATTATATCAGATACATAATATTTATTTAAATTGTATAAATATTTTACTGAAAAATATAGTAATAAAAGACGCATAAAAGAAACCAGGTTTCAAATGCTATTAAAAAATAGGAGAATTAGGGTTAAAAATTGTTCATATTATTGTTTAAATTTTTAAAAAGGGCTTTAAAATAATTTGGAATACATATTTAAAACCATGTTTCATAGTTGTTTACCATTAAACTACTCAATTAGCATAAAACATGAGTTTCAGATTAAGATAATGACAAAATTCAACAGCACCAAGTAGTATTCCCATCTAAAAGTGTTTTAAAACCAAAACCAGGTTTTAGTACTAAATATGTCACTAAATTCTGCTTCAATATAATAAAAAATTAAACCATATATATCATATTCTGTATTTTACTGAAAAATACTTTCATAAAGGACTCATAGCAAAAACCAAGTTTGAAATCTTGTTCGAAAAGGAGATTTAGAGTGCAATATTGTTCATAGAATTGCTTAAATTTTTCGAAATTATTTAAAATACAAATTTAAAACCATGTTTCAAAGTGATTTAAAAGAAAACCCAGGTTTCAAATAAATAAACAGCATAAATTTTATGTTTGTTCCAAATGAGAAATTAAAATTATAAAACAGAATTTTTCGAGCTGTAAACCATGATACTAAATGTTGATGCAATTTTTGAAAATGGAGATTCTGAATACACACAGAAAACCCGGTTTCAAAACTATTCATTGCATTTAAAATTTAATTTGTGTATATATTTTGTTTATTTAAAGAGGAATACTAATGAATAAAACCAGGTTTCCTAATATTTTAAGCTTTAAGTTAAATTGTTTTTACAGGTTTACGTTGGGAACTAAAATTTGATCAAAATTTAAAGGTTTGTACTATTTTTTGAGCTAAAACATGAATCATTGGTTTCATGATTATTTGCTGATATGTACATAAAACCAGGTTTCATTATTCTAATGCTTGAGTTATCAATTTCAAACAAATGGACAATTATTTATTTGTTTAGGGATAATTTATAGAACTAAGTTAACTCTGGACAAATTGTNAAACCAGGTTTCATTATTCTAATGCTTGAGTTTCAATTTGAAAGAAATGGACAATTATTTTAAATTTACATTATTAATTTGTTGTAAANAAAAAAATCTTATTTCATAAAAAATAGTTACAATTTTAAGAAAAAAAAAATTGGTTAAAACCATGTTTTGATGGTAATTATGATGGTAAAAATCCTCTTTTCGTCATCATTGAAAAACCGAAACTCAAAATTTAAAGNCATAAAAAATAGTTACAATTTTAAGAAAAAAAGTTGGTTAAAACCATGTTTTGATGGTAATTATTATGGTAAAAATCCTCTTTTAGTCATCAAATGCTAAACGNTGTTTAAGATAATTTGTAACAAAAAAAAATCTAATTTCATAAAAAATAGTTACAATTTTAAGAAAAAAAAAATTGGTTAAAACCATGTTTTGATGGTAATTATGATGGTAAAAATCCTCTTTTCGTCATCATTGAAAAACCGAAACTCAAAATTTAAAGATCTCATTTAAGATCAAACTAAAGACAAAAATTTAAATTAAGAATAGTTTTGATGTCCTATCATGACCCCTCTACCTGATTTGAAGACACAGTCGTGTAATCTAGGGTCATTTACTTTTAGAATGTTGTTATTCTAAAGTTCCCTCATTGTCCAGCATAAAACATAATTCCAACGGTCATTTTTAATGAAAAACCGGTCTAGAAAATGACCATAAACCACTTTTCTCAACAACAAGATTCACCCTTCTTTTCTATCTGATTTAAACATGTAAAAAGACATATTGACCATCGGTCATCCTTTCTTTCATAAAACATCTATAAAGTTCACCCATTAATAAGAAATTCGTATATTCAGCCTTGAAAAAACATTTAAATTTAAAATAAAGGATTAAAATTTTTATATTTGTTCAACATATTAAAATCATAAATCATTATGCAAAAAGGATTAATAACATAAAATAATTTTTCCTTTTATATTTTTTTTATTAAATAATGTTGTGTGAGAAAAAATTGATTGTAAAAGACAATCAGGTATAAAACATGAAATTTTGCATGTTGCAATATTTTTGGTGTCTTTTCAAAAAACCTTAAACTCTTTTGACATAAGGCTTTTCGAATTATAGACCAAGAATGAATTTTCAACTAAATTTTTAATTGAAGGTATTAAGACCTTTTGCATTTACAAATTTGTCTGATAAGCCATTTTATTGAGAGTCAACAAGTCTGGATTTATGCCTGGTTTATAATCAATAAATTAAATTATTAAAAATTATAGCATACACCTTGCGTTTTACATGCGATTTTCTATCAGTTAAATGTTGAACATTTATGACCAAAAAGTTAAAATAATTAATTTATTGAGTATTTTTTTACTGTTTTATAGCAGACTATTAGTATATGCTTGAATCAATCTATTTCATTGCATTTATAGAGTCTGTGGCGTAGTTTTGTAATGAAATCTTTCTATAAAATAGAGAGTTTTCAATGTTTGGTACGTTTGAGAGTCTTAAAAAACTGGTGAGCTAGGTAACTGATGATTTAAAGCCACATAAAATCGTCCATGGCCACATAAAGTCCATGAAAAGTTAGAACCCAGACCCTAGATTTTGCTATAAAAGCCTTATATATGCCCTCAAAACCTGACTTGAGACACTTTACAAAGGTCCAATAGGCCACAAAACAAATATTATGTTGCAGTCCTGCTTGTAGCCAGTAGAAAAAGTGAAACTATTGAATAAAGGGTCGATTATATATCACCATAATGAACATAAAATCGCATAGTCAGACCCATAAAAAGCATAAAAAAGGTACTTGCACTTCAATGAGCATACATACATATAAATATGTGAAATACCTCAATGGTATGCAATGAAACTGTTTCTCCTTTTGTCCTTAATCCATTGTTCAAGAAGGATCTATGACAGCGTGCTGAGTTATTGTGTTATGCTTTGATTATGATGACGGGAAATTACTTCTTTTAAAACCCCTGGAAGCGGATTTTGAGAGTAATGGAAAGATGGTGAGGGGTTGGTGCATGGTTGTCTTATAAGATTTTGCTTTTTTTTAAAGTATGCTGATAGTTTTTTGTTTATATGTTAAAGTTATGGTAATTTGGGACGTTTTTGGGATAGTTTTAGGAATTTAATTTTCAGATTATAGGATTTTAGTACGTTCAAAGCCTCTTTTATGTGAAATAAAATGCCTCAGAAACCTATAGGTAAAGTTTAATAAGAGGCAAAAATTAGGTGGTCAAGTTTTTAGTACTGGAGTTAATTATTACCAAAAGAGTACCAAATCA
>JXOU01002376.1:0-11005 GCA_001014815.1 Chaoborus trivitattus | reverse complement strand
GTTTAAAATAGTTTAAAATGGTTTAAAATTGTCTAAAATTGTTAAATTCTCTAAAATTATCTAAAAAAAATTCCAAAAAAATGTTTAAAAATTTCCTTAAATTGTCGAAAATTGTTTAAAATTTTATAAAATTATTTAAAATTGTCAAAAATTTACTGAAGTTGCCCTTTGTCAAAAATTATATAAAGTTTACTAAAATTATCTAAAATTTTAGAAAATTGTCAAAAATTATCTAGAAATGTTTTAAAATGTTAAAACCATTAGAATTTTTTTAATTTCCTAAAATTGTTTATTTGTTAAAGTTGGTATTAATTTAGTAGTTGTCTGAATGTTTTAACCTTTTTTTCCATTTTTTACATTTGTTTTTTTTTCTTATTTTCTTNTGTTAAAGTTGGTATTAATTTAGTAGTTGTCTTATTTTCTTTTTGACATTTCGTCCACTTTGACCAAACCTAAATTGGTCAAAAGTGAAATAAATTGCCAAAAATAAAAAATAAATGTCAAATTTAACAAAAAAAAATTCATCTATTTTCTAATTTCACAATTTTCAACCAATTTATGCAAAATTGGTAAAAAGTTTAGAAAATTACCAAAATGTTAATTTTTGAAAAATCTGACAAAAACAAAAGAAAAAATGTCAATATTAGTAATATTTCCTTCGACACAGAAAACCCACGAGAACAGCCAATAGTGGCAATCCCAGCTTTTCTTATTGTCTAGTAACACCCTCTCACCATTTTACCATAAACTGCTAATTCTGGTAATGGCATGGCGATAAAAAATAACAATTTTTCTTTTCTTTTCCATTCTATTTTTGTATTATTTCCATTTCATATTAGAGAAATTAATTAAAATGGATAAAAAGAAAGATGTTTTTTCTTTCTGCTTTTCCTGATACTGTTTCAAATTTTAATTGGAGGGAAAAAATAAAAAAATAAAAACTTTTGACCATGAAAAATATTAAAAAATTATGATTAATGATGATTTTCTTTCTCTCCTTTAATTTTAGGACGCAATGAACTGATAGCAAGGTACATAAAACTAAGAACAGGCAAAACCAGAACGAGAAAACAAGTCAGCTCACACATCCAAGTATTAGCTAGACGGAAATTACGAGAATTCCAAGCAAAAATGAAGGTGGTAAGTAGCAAAAACCAATAAATCTATTTGATATTTTTGAATAAAATTGGAATTATGATGAAGGACCATACGATAATTGGGAAGGAGAAGGTGTTTCAGACAATGTCCGGCATGTCAAGTGCACAAATCGTAACAGCAGTAGCAACCAAAGGTTTAACATTAACAAACCCTCCATGTCTTCCATATCATTCTGGTGTAAGAGAGAAAGAGAGAAGTTTTAGTATTTAAAAATAAACTATAGAATTTTAGATGTAATTTGTGCCTAAAATGCCACTAATATTAATCATTTCTCTTAATTCTTATCATTTTTCTTATCATATCAAATGACCTTCACTCGAAATTATAATTATTGTTATCAATTGAATCATCAATTTTGAATTTTCAATGTTTTAACATATTTCTATGCATAATTTATTAACATTATGTTGCATTTTACATTAATTTTAAATATACTGCACGAACGGGAAATCGGTGGCGCTATTGTTTTTCATGTTATCATAATAANTTTCTATGCATAATTTATTAACATTATGTTGCATTTTACATTAATTTTAAATATACTGCACGAACGGGAAATCGGTGGCGCTATTGTTTTTCATGTTTTCATAATAAAAGTATAGGTTTTAAGGGAGCTATAAAAGCTCATTTATTGTTTTAAATTCTTTTTAATGTTGGCGTCCTTTTAAGAGTTTTTTTTTTTAAATTCGCTTCGAAACTGTTTAAAATAATTTAAATTAAATAACAGGTTTTATTAGTAAAAGTTAAATAANCTCCGTTCTGAAAGTCCTTTTTGGAAGGAAATGTAATAGCTTTTTGCTATTGCATTGGCAAAAAGCAAAATCGACACATTCAAAATATGATGAGGCATTTAAAAAACCAAGTGTATATATAAAAATTATGAGAATAATACAAAACAACAAAAAATCATATTTTAAACAAGAGTTAAATCTTTTGCGTTCATTTTTGAACGGCTGATTTCAGCGTCACAATTTAATTTTCTTTCGAAAAACCATACAAATCTTTTGAGTTTTGTTCAGGACTCACAAATAAGACGCTTAAAAACCATACGTATATAAAATTAGACTTATAGAAAATTAGGCGCACATGACATATAATTCAAGCTAATCAGCACCATCAGGAGCACAGAAAATCAGGTGCATAAAAATCAAATGGGTACTCAAAAAATCAGGAAAAATCGATTGAGGACAAATCGGGTTTTTAGACACCCAAAAGTATAAAAATTAAAATTTTTGTACATAAAAAATCTGTTGTAGAATGTAGACAGATATAAAAAATATAAAACGCACATATAAAACTGAATGCATAGAATGCATAAAAATCAGTCACACAAAATCGTGCTTTAAAAAATCAAAAACATATAAACCCTACATCAAAACAAAATCGGGTTTTTAAAAATCATGAGCAAAAAATATTTGGTTCATAAATATTTTGGTACATAAAAAATCGGGCGCATACAACATCGAGTGCATTCAAAATTAAATGCACATAAATCAAAAGTATTTATTTTATATAAAACCGAGTGCACAGAAATCAGGTGCAAACAAAATTGGTTATTTAAAAAATCTTGAGCAGAAAATACTTGGTGATGACAAAATTAGGTATTTAAGGATTCATGACCATAAAATATTTGGTACATAAAAAAGTTACCGAATAAAATATCGACGCATACAAAATTAAACGTATAAGAATTAGACACAAATAAAATCGGGTATTTAAAAACTCAGGAGCATAAAATATCTGGTGCATAAATATTCTGGCATATTAAAAATCGACGCACACAACAAAGAGTGCTGACAAAATTAAATACGAACAAATCTTAAGCACTAAAAAATCTAGTGTATAAAAGTTATGAGCATAATCTACTTTATCCTGACTAAATTAGGTATTTTAAAAATCTGGTGCATAAAAATTCTAGCACATAAAAAATCGACGCACATAACACTGGGTTCATAGAAAATTAAATCAAAAAAATCAAAAGCATTAAAGTGCAAACAAAATTGGGTATTTAAGGAATCTGGTGCATAAAATACTTGGTTCTGACAAAATCAGACGTACCGCAAAATCGGGTATTTATTCAGTTATACATGAATAATTAGGCGCAAAAAATTATGCATAAAATAAGGCGCGTTAAAATAATATCATAGAACACAGTAAAATGCATTGGATTAAAATATCAGTCGTTTAAATTTGATGCATAAAAAAATTCTGGCACTGATATTAAATCGCATGATTTCAGCACATGAATTGAGCATTCACATAAATTCTTGCGCATATAAAATCAGGCACTCGATGAGATAAAATGTGTAAAACAATGAAAATTTGAGAATAATATGCCTTCTAAAACACCATTTGATATTTTTAGCCAAATTAGAATCAATTTTTCATACAAAAAACTAAAAATTTAGTTAAAAAACTTTTTTTGTAGTCTTAAGCCAATGTAGGGTCAAATGAATGTTCATGAACTAAAAGATAGGTCATTTTTAGCTGATTTCAAGACCATTTTAATCAATTTGATTCAAAAATTTATTAAATTGAATTCACTTGTTGACAGGTCTTTTAAATTTAAGACCAATTAATACAATTTTCCGTATAATTGCGTGATTCATTTAAAGTTTTCTATATAAAATTAGAAATTATAATTTTATTTGTATGTTTGTTATAATTAATGATAAATAATACACAGGTTGATATTAAAATAAACTTGATGTTATCCTTTAAAAAATGTCTAGCATAATTTTTCGAAAGAATTTCAAAAATTTCATGCATTATTCATTATATTCAGCAGGTATCAACCTAACCTCAATGAATTTTCTCAAAAATATCAAAAAGTCAAACTAGTCCCATTTAGTTTGGCCCAATTAATTATTATCAAACTTTTCTTTCTTTCTCTAATTCTTGTATTTTATTATTATGTGTATATAATAATAATAATCCATAAAAATGTCATTTTTACTTTCGTTATTGCTTGTATAAGTCATAAATTACCTCAATTTGTTATTTGAAGTCTGATTGTAAGAAATGGCCAGAAAAAAAGAAATTAAATGAAATAACCATTCTAATCTCATTAAACCGTAAAACGTTATCTAAGAAAATTTATCCAACTCAAACCAATCGAAAATAATCACAAGAAAAGAGAGACGGCCATAACAAAATATTTATGTTCTCTCTACTTTTCGTCTGTTTCTGTCTGGTTTCGTTAATTAGGCTTGCTATAATTTTGCTGTAAAATATTTCTGTCAATTTAGACCACTTTGTATGATTTTTGACAACTTTAAATTATCATACAACTTTTAAAATTATGCAATTCTGAACGATTTTAAATTAAGTCACTTTATAAAATTTTAAGACAATTTTAGACAATTTTTGGTAACTTTGGATAATACTAGATAATTTAAAAAAAAAATGAAATTTAACAAACATTTTTTTTTATTTATTTTCTTTTGACACATTTGGCCAATTTAAATTCATTTAATTTTTGAAAAATCTAATGGCCAAAAACACATTTTGCCGACTGCTCATTTGGCCGAAAATATTTCCGCTCTCCATCCATTCCATTTAACCAAATTTTTGGTCTTTTTAGAGTATTTGACAAGNTTGGCCGAAAATATTTCCGCTCTCCATCCATTTCCATTTTTGGTCTTTTTAGAGTATTTGACAACNCTCATTTGGCCGAAAATATTTCCGCTCTCCATCCATTCCATTTAACCAAATTTTTGGTCTTTTTAGAGTATTTGACAAGTTTAAATTCAGTTAGTTTTTGAAAAATAGATGGTCGAAAACACATTTGCCAACCGCTTATTTGGTCGAAAATATTTCCTCACTCGATCCAGTCTATTTGACCATATTTTTGGCCTGTTTTTTCAGTTAGTATACAACTTTGTTTTTGAAAAATTTGGTTTTGTCCAGAAAAATCAGGTTTTAAAAAATAAATCGGAAATTTAGCCTTTTTATGGATTCTCCTTTATTTGAACTTTCGCAATTACTTATTCTTCGAAAATAATCACAAGATGGCCATAAAAAATATTTTGTATGTTCTCTATTTTTGGTTTGGTTTCGTTAATTATGTTTGCTATAATTTTGCTATAAAATATTTCTGTCATGCTATCATGTAATATTTTTCTGTGAATTTTTCCAGAAATGAATTTTTCCAGAAAAATCAGGTATTAAATTTTTTGGCCTTTTTGTGAATTCTCCCTAACGTAAATTTTGACCATTTGTGAATTTTCTTTTTTGTGAATTTTGGCGCTCACTTATTCTTCGACCAAAAATTTTTTATATAATTTTAGGCAAGCATCGACAAATTTCTACAATTTTTTATGATTTTCATAATTTTAAGACAATATTAGATGATTTCAATAATTTTTTGACATTTTTAAACCATTTTAATCAGTTTTTTAGACAATTTAATATCACTTTAGAAAATTTTATATAATTTCAATCGCTTTTAGATCATTGTAAACAATTTTTGATTGACATAATTCCATATAAAAGCCAAATAACCATTATTTTTTACTTTACTCGTCAAATTCACAATATGCGTCCATCTGACAAAATTCAACAAAGAAGCTACATCATCTAAAAAAAAACCAGTTTCTTTTCTACAAATTTAAATTTTGATATTGATGACCCATTAATGTAAAATACATAAAAAAAATTAAAGAAAGACTATAAGAAAAGATTGTTTAGTTATAAAGTTTTTTTTTTTATTTTTGGAAAATATGTGAAATATTTCATCAAATATGTAAATTTATTCGCCTCTAAAAAGTCTGAACTTGGCTGATAAATTCAATTTATTGTCTTTTTCGAATATAAAATTGAACAAGTCAATGAAATTACAGTTAAATCCATCACACATTGTTACTGTTTAAAAATGACAATTTCAAATTTGAAANATGAAATTACAGTTAAATCCATCACACATTGTCACTGTTTAAAAACGACAACTTAAAATTTGAAGCACATTAATTGAAAAGACGGTTGCTCGTATTATTCGTACACGTATTCTAAGAAAATATAACAGACAAATTGACTAAAAAGTAATCTTATCAGGTTATAATGCATTTCTCATCAATTCATGAATTTAATACGTTTCGAAATGTAAAGAAAAATGTGAGCGATTAGAACTATTTCACCTAAAAAATATATTGTTTCTACACCTTATCATTTTTTGATAAGAATAAATGTCAATTAAAACAATGAATAATCGCTTTGTAGAAAGTATTATAATAATTTAATATGTAATTCACCTGCATCAAAGCACATATTTCCTCATATAATATTATACAATAAATAGGTATCCTATAGAGATTCGATACAGATTTCAAGGATTCTATCTTTATAATAGTCAATAATTTGAAAACAATCTATTTATTAAAAATGATTTGTGTTTTCNAATATGTAAATTTATTCGCCTCTAAAAAGTCTGAACTTGGCTGATAAATTCAATTTATTGTCTTTTTCGAATATAAAATTGAACAAGTCAATGAAATTACAGTTAAATCCATCACACATTGTCACTGTTTAAAAACGACAACTTAAATTTTGAAGCACATTAATTGAAAAGACGGTTGCTCGTATTATTCGTACACGTATTCTAAGAAAATATAACAGACAAATTGACTAAAAAGTAATCTTATCAGGTTATAATGCATTTCTCATCAATTCATGAATTTAATACGTTTCGAAATGTAAAGAAAAATGTGAGCGATTAGAACTATTTCACCTAAAAAATATATTGTTTCTACACCTTATCATTTTTTGATAAGAATAAATGTCAATTAAAACAATGAATAATCGCTTTGTAGAAAGTATTATAATAATTTAATATGTAATTCACCTGCATCAAAGCACATATTTCCTCATATAATATTATACAATAAATAGGTATCCTATAGAGATTCGATACAGATTTCAAGGATTCTATCTTTATAATAGTCAATAATTTGAAAACAATCTATTTATTAAAAATGATTTGTGTTTTCAATACGAGTGGTTTGCCTTGTAAAAATGCAACATTAGTCACACATTTCATTTCATTTCAGTTATGTCAATACTAGATTTATGTGATGTGCATCAAAGAGCTATTTTAGAGTAGATTTTTTGTTTTAAGCAAAGGCTATAAAATATACTCTGAATTCCAAGTTTCAGTGTCTCCCATCAGGGGCGGGAATATATTTTCTCCACCGATCATGATGCCTTTTGATAAAAAAAACTATTATTTGTCCGTCCGTTCGAAGAATATTGTGTGTACGATGTGCTATAAAGATTCAATAGAGGCGGCATACTTTCACTTCTAGTGTTTTTTGAGCTCTTAAAGTAAAGAAATTACCAAAGAGGGACCTAGGCAAATGGCGACACTTTTGTATTCCCATAGTGCATCTTCAACTTTACCCTGCAATTCTATGACGCCTATCTTCTTGTCAAATTTGACATAGATCGGATGAAAAACACTACAGGTCTCGTGTCTCGTGAGTTATTTTTTACGACAATTATCTATATTTTAAATCAATAATTTTCCTATAAAGTTTTTATATAGTTTTGCAAAAAATCAGTTATATTACCTTTAAAATTCACCCTACGGGTGAACAAAAAAAATCATGTAGAAATATATAGACAAGATCTATCACTTACTGAAAGAAAATTTAAAAATAAATTTACAGGTATCAAAAACACTAACGCAAAAAATTACACAATTCTGGACAATTACAATCTCTTAGGGTAGTCCTTGGGAAAATAGTTGTTGAAATCCGAAGAAATCAAAAAGATTAACAGAGAAAATTAACAAATTCTATAGCAAATAAAAATATTGCTCGTATTATTATTTTTGTAAAAAGTTTCAAAGTGATTATTTTTTTCCGTGTAGTCAAAAATTATATAGAACAAGTTTTTGAAAAAAAAATTATTTAAAAATATGGAGAGATTCTTTACTGCCTTTTTATTGACCATTTGCAAAATTCGGTCTAAAAAATACGTTTAAAAAATATTTTTAATTTAATTTTTGTATTTATTTCCTCGATTAAGCTTAACATTTTTGAGGAGCCAACTCCTTATGAAAATAAAGGAGAAAAGATTACTTATGTTGAAAATCAAAAACGAGGAGTCAAGAATTGGTAAGACAAAACACAGAAGCCAATCTTGAAAACAAATTTCAATATTTTGAGGAGCCATTTTTTTATTTAAAGAGCAAATTGTTCTGGAACATAGTTTTAGATTTTATTTTGTCGTTTAGGAAAAATACAAATAAGTGTAAAATCCCAAATTATGTTCCAGAACATTAATTTGGGAAAGAAAAATCGCGATGATTTATTTCTTTCTTCNATTTACTATATTTTTGAATTTCCTTAAATGACACAATAGGACAAAGGCCCGAATTATGTTCCAGAACAAATAAAAAATCGCAGTGATTTTTTTCTTTGTTCTGGAACATATTTCGGGGCTTTTACGCTTTTACCTAAACGATAAAATAGAGTAAAAGCCAGAACAATTTTTTTTCTTTATTCTGGAATATTTTATTCTTTTACCCTATTTTTTTGCTTAAATGACAAAATAGGGTACAATCTCAAATTATGCTCCAGTAGAATTTCAACGTACAAAATTTTGGCTCCTTTATTATCATAAGAATCTGGCTCCATAAATATGATATTCAAAATTACAAAATTTGGCACCTCGATTTCAATACGTTTAGAAATCTGGCTCCTAAATTTCAATAAATGTAGTGCTCCCCGTTCAAAATTTGTCTAAAATCAAATCTCGCAACTCAAAATGAAGAATTTGTGCTGATATTACTAATTATAATAATGGCATACATTTTTGTAAAAAGTTTCAAGACGATTATTTTTCTCCGTGTATGCAAAAATTTATATCCAACGACAAATAACGACACTTTTATCAAATAAAACATGATTATCCGGTCAATTAAGTACTACAAAACTAAAAAGAAAATTATTACAAAGTTTTTTTTTATTTATTGACTATAATAAGGATCCAAAAACAGTTGCATACTCTCCTTCTGAAGTCTTTTTATCATGATTCTGGTTGAAATAATCATCAGAGTACCATCAAAACCTCAGAAAAGAATAACTGTAATTTTTTACAAAACTTTGTAAAAAATATCCGACAAAAGTTATGAAACCTTCGGAAAAATTTACGAAACCTCCAAAAAAAATTTCGGAAGATTTGTAATTTTTTCTGAGGTTTTAGTTAATCTTTTTCGATGAAAAATTCTAAACCAAAAGTTTTATAAAGCCGAAAATGTATATATGCCAAAAATGGCAAAATGGCATTACGCCCACATATTCATTTTGAGCTTATATATAGGACCTTTTGGGTCATTCGACCTTTTTGTTTTTGGTCTTTTGTGGTTATTCAGCCTTTTTATTTTCGTATTATTTTTTTCGGCCTTATTATCTACAACTTCTAAGCATTATCTGAACGTTTAATACGCTTTTGAACCATTTCAAAAGGCTTTTTCTTCATTTGGTATTATATTAATGTATTAAAAAATTACACTAATAATTTATTTAGATACCATAAAATTCAAAAACCTGGGTAGCTAAATAAAATATTCTAGAAATATCCAAATCATTCAATTTCATCTAAGAATATTTGTATCGTAAATTATTAATATTTCCAATCATAATCCATAAAATAAAATGCTGCTGTTGTTACTCGTCTAAAATTTGCTGATTCGCAGATATAAAAAATGCCTTCTCTTAATTAATTAATCAATAAACGCGCTATTTTGCTTTTAATTTTGCAAACTAACCAACAACAAACAATAATAATTAATTAAATAAATTTTGTTATTTTTTCAATTTAGCAATTCTGGCAACCAGGTCTACAGCCAAGCACCTCCCAAGACGTAAAACCCTTCGCTCAAAGCGGATACCCCGTTGGTAAAACAGCCACAGCCATTTCTGACGGTAGCTTACAACCTGCACATCCGTTCGAGGGGAGAGCCATAGCAACGCACAAATTTAGACTGGTGGAATTTTCAGCTTTTTTAGAATTAAGTGTTGAAGAAACTGTGAGTATTTAAAAATTATTAGATCTAAAATAATTATTTGGCTAATCAAAAACATTTTTTTTTGCAGTACCACAAACACTTATTTGTTCATATAGCCGATACCCCGTCACACCCGCTACTAGAAACTGTAGAATTAAAAGAAATCTACGACAAATTCCCACAGAAAGCCGGCGGCCTAAAAGAGCTGTACGAGAAAGGACCAAGTAATGCATTCTTCCTAGTTAAATTTTGGGCTGACCTTAACACAAACATACAAAATGATGCTGGCGCATTTTACGGTGTTAGTAGTCAGTAAGTATTAGCTATTTTTAAGCCATTTTTTTTAAATTGACCAATTTTCTTTTATTTTAGCTATGAGAGTAATGAGAATATGATTATAACCTGTTCCACGAAAGTGTGTTCATTTGGCAAACAGGTTGTTGAAAAAGTCGAGACAGAATATTCACGTATTGAGAACGGGCGTTATGTGTACCGCATTAGCCGGTCGCCGATGTGTGATTATATGATTAATTTTATCAATAAATTGAAGCGACTACCAGAAAAATACATGATGAACAGCGTGCTAGAAAACTTTACGATATTACAGGTAATTATATGAATAAAACAGTCAAAATGAGACAAAATTTGACGTCCTTTATGGACAGCTGCTAAGACATTACCACGCATGGTATTCAACAATTATGAAAACATCTATATTTGGAGCAAACTTGACATTGCCTTCAAAAATAAAAATTCGTTCCNCTAGAAACCACCAAAAAAATTTGACTTAAAAAAGGGCAACCCTGTAAAAAAAAGCTGTCTGTTCGTCCGTCCGTGTAC
>JXOU01002351.1:0-11662 GCA_001014815.1 Chaoborus trivitattus | reverse complement strand
GATTAGCATTTAGTTTTTTTCTTGGAAAATAATTTGAATGAAAAAGATTTCAGAAAATTTGATGATAGTTTTAGGCATTTTTAAAATGACACAATTATTGTTTCTTCATGGCATCTTATGAAAAAGAAATTGTTGAAAACTGTGTTACCAGATTCATATTCACATTATATGGTGCTCATTTCACCGCTGAGTTTTTATTTCTTATCTGAAAGAGAGGATAGCATATGAAGATCATATATTTAGGGTAAAAAATTGAACCCTAGGCCATTTGATTGTGGAATAAATCGATAAAAAATTTAAAGGCCAAAAAAAAAGCAGAAAACTCAAAAGGCCAAAAAGCATTGAGTCGAAAACTAGTGTACCTAAAAAATAAGACTGTAAACTTAAAAGGCCAAAATAAATATTAGCTGGAAATATATAAACTGATTCTTATGAGTTGTGGAAAAATTAAAAGGCAAATAAACTAAAGAACCGAATATTCAGGCAAAAAAATTTCCAAATGAAGGCTCATTGGGCTATTTTTTACTTTTTTATATTCTTACTTGTGCCCTTTTTCCTGACCTAATTTTATACGTTCTTATTTGTTTGGCCTTAAACCAAATAATCAAATTAAAAGGTCAAAAGTTGCCATGGGTTTTTTCGGAATTTTTATTTCGACGTTTGGCCTTTTTTCAGACATAAAACCTAAAATGGCAAAGTGGGCCTTAATTCGCACCCTGTTTGGCCAACTTTGTCAATTTCAGCCTGAATATTTATTCAGCCTTTACATTTTCGNATAAAACCTAAAATGGCAAAGTGGGCCTTAATTCGCACCCTGTTTGGCCAACTTTGTCAATTTCAGCCTGAATATTTATTCAGCCTTTACATTTTCGGCCTATTGGGTCATTCGTCTTTTTTATTTTCGATCAATTTTTCTTTCGGCCTTTCAGGGTTTTGGCATAACTTTTTCGGTCTTATTTTTTCTGGCCTTTCGAGTTTGTGCCTAATGGTATGATACCCATTCGTTGGCTAGTCTCAAAATAATTTATATTTAAATAAAAATCTCTTCTTCAGCTTTTTTGACTCTGTGGCCTTTTTTGTAATTTTTGTCATATTTGAATCTTGCTCTACCCTGTTCTTCAATTCTGTTGATAGTTAATTTGCCTAATCTTATTGACCTGCCAAATTGTTTGGTATATTCAGATAGATTACTACCACATTAGCTTTGGGTCAGTAAGATTAATCCAAGATCCAAAAGGGCAAAATTTGGCATAAAAATGCCAATAATGTATAAAATAAAAAAAAAATGTCAAGCCAAATATTTTCAGAAATTGCCAAATTCCCCTTGTTTTGACAGAAATTAATGGAATCTTTCATCATTTTCAACCTTTAAGAATTCGGTCTTTGACCACTCGGAAAAAAATGGTCACAAATTTGAGGTCTATTAAAAATTGCCATTTTTACTATAAAATATCCTAAAGTAGATGTAAGGTACCAATGTACCAGAAAAGTGGCCACAAATTCAAAAATCGTTGTTTCGTTTAAGGTGCCACAAGCAATTTTTAAATTTGTGGCCACTTTTCTGGTCCATTGGTACTTTAAATCTACTTTAGGAAGTTTTTATAGTTAAAAGTGACTATTATTAATAGACCACAAATTTTTTGACTATGATTCCGCATCGTTTGAGGTGCCACATGCAATATTTGAATAAGNTGATTCCGCATCGTTTGAGGTGCCACATGCAATATTTGGCCACTTTTCTGCACCATAGGTACCTTAAATCTACTTTTGGATTAAATAGGAGTGACAACATATTATTTATAACCTACATTTTTAAAAATGTATGTGTATCACCAAAACTTANTAAAAATGTATTTGTATCACCAAAACTTAATTACTGAAACACATTTGTAGTGTTTTGAGTTTTTGCAGGGTATGCAACACACATAACATGTCATATCAGGAGCACAAAAAAGGACATATCTCTGGAACTCGTGATGCTACAAAGCTGAAATTTGGTCACAAATCGCAACAAATTAAGATCAATCCAATAGCGTTCATATTGATATCATCACATTTGCCTTTCAAAAAAGTGTATTCTAGCTCAACGTTNACATTTGCCTTTCAAAAAAGTGTATTCTAGCTGAACGTANAACGTTAAGCAAGGGAAATTGGCACTGGAACCTAAATCGGTAGGACACAAATTCCCAAACTACGGTCACAATTACCACAAGAAGACCACTAAATGCCTACCAAGTTTCAAGAAAATCGGACAAAAATTGAATTCTAGTTTAACTGACTTTGTACTGAAATCTTCACATTTTCAATATCCACAATTTTTGCTAGTACCTAATCCCACTAAGCATTGAATCGAATAATGTGGACGATATTAATGATTTAAGAATTTTTAAATGAAATTGAAAGGTAATTTATCTTCATCAGAGTGGAAAACTTTATTTTGACGAAGATTCAATATTGTATGTGCTATATTATTAGTATAAAATGCAAGCTTTAGATTGAAATAAATTGTATAATTTACAATGTTGACCTAATCGAATGAACGTGAACATCATTCTGCTCTTTATAAGAATTCAAAGAGAATCCAATCAAAATGGATTTGTGCAAGATTGTAGTTACATATCGGCATCGTATTTTATTGATATCTCAACATTAACAGGAAGAAAATTATTTTTATATACCACCTTAAGTAATTGATACAATTTAATTATTATAGCTATTGCATTATTATTGCATAGGCGGTTTGTGAGATAATTTGTCGTTTTATGCTTTCCGCTGCCGATAAAAACGCTTATGTTGAGTGGCAATTATTAATTGTTTTCAAATGGTTGTTCATTAGAATAGTTTTTATACACGACTAATGTAAAAGATCGATGACCTCATCATAGTCGAGCTTAGAAGGGGTTTATTAATTTGTTTCTTGAACCAAAACTGAGATGAATTGAATTCAGTGATGAATTTTGACTGACTTTTGTTTTTCAAAGATAATTGTTTTTGTTTCAAATTTTAAGTAATGTGAAGAAAAGGTAAATTTAATCAAGATTTTACTCTAAGTACCCATAAAAGAGACTTTTTAGGAAAGGTGGCCACCAAGAATCTACTTTCTTTAGGTGACTCAATTCTATAACTAAAGGCAAAAATAAAATGGCCGATTGCTCATGAAGCCGAAAGCAATATTACGCTGGAAATTAACAGGTCGAGACAAATAATAGGCTAAAAATGATAAGATAGGTCTCACTCGCACTCGCTCCACCCAATTTTGCCTTGAAATTAGGTCATTTAGCCCATTTACTTTTGACCATGTTTAATCACCCTTTTTAATTTTGGGATTATTTCGGGTTTTTTTATGTATAATACCATGTGACTTGAATGCCAAAGGACACATTTTTCATTTATTTTCCACTATTATTCTAAAATTGATGAAAATATAAAGATGTTACTGATTAGAACCTAATTCACCCTGCAAAGAGGCCTGAAGACACTGTGAAATACGCTGTAAAAAGGAAAAAAATAAGTAGTGGTCAGTTTGCCAAGAGAGTAACTAATCTTTACTCGCTTCGGCCCATTCTCAGCCTAAATGTGGTTTTTTCTGATTTACATTTTCGGCCTTTTGAGTGCGGCTTTGTGAGTTCTACAACCTAATTTGTTCATTCTTATTTTTATTGCTTTTTAATTTTTGACAAAATATATGTTACCAGGTGATTTTTACATTTTTAGGATATAAGATCCGATTTTATTATTATTGTTTTAAAATTGGAAAAAGATGTAAAGCTGGTGAGATTTGAACACATTGTGAAACCAACCCGTAAAAAATTCAACACATTTATAGTGCTCATTTCACCAAAAGAGTTATGTTTTGTTTTTTTTTTTTTTTAAATAGGGTAAAAAGTAAAATAGATTCTGTAACGATANAGCTTTTTGATCAGGAGATCATGATCGGTCCAGATATATGACTCTCGCCCCTGGGAGACGCTCCGTTCTGAAAGTCGATTTTGGAAGGAAATGTAATAGCTTTTTGCTATCGCATTGGCAAAAAGCAAAAATATTAATATTAACAGTTTTTACTATTCTGCACTATTTTGATGATCCTCGGAAAGATTTAACAGCATTAATATATGTAATTACATATATTCTTCACACTTTCAATTTATGTTTCGGCTTCAAGAAACAAAATTATACAAATTTAACCAACACATGATTCCACTCCACGATGAACATACGGTATATTTTGAATGTTTGCGTTATGCAAAAATAAATAAATAAATATCTCACCTGGAACTCGACAATTACAACCTCCAAAACCATCGTTACAATGGCATTGACTATCTAAACAAACTCCATTGGAGCAGGTAGAACCATCTTCTTTATCACAATCGTCTGTAAAATAAAAAAAAATTAAAAATAATTGACACTCCCGTCAATTAGATATTGTTTCAAGGGTTAATTGCCATTATTGTTTAAATCAACATTATTTATAAGAGGTGTTTGGCACTGAGTCCCTGTTGTTTTACAGATTTATACTTACTTGTACACTTTAAATGTCGGCTGAGCTCATCAGAGCCCATAAAGCAGTCTTGTGTACCATCACATAATTTTGATAATTCATATAATTGTAAATAATCTGTGGATTCATTTACTTGACAGCCAAAATAGCCGTCTTCTAAATTTAGAAAAAACACTTCTTTCTTAAGACCAAAAATTCCTATATTATTCCTTGATGCGGATTTCTGTGAGTGAACCTGTAATGATAGAAAAATAAACAAACAATTAATTTCCTTGAATTGAATTAAGAAATAAAACATAATTGAAATGTACTTGTATTTATTCAAACTTTATAGTTTGTTCATCAAAAAATTACGCAACGTTTTTATTTAGATTCATTTTTCATTCCAGTAACTTTCCATCCGAGAACAAGATGCCATTTTTTAACATTTGATATGCAAGTAATTTGTATTGTATTTGCAGAAACATAAAATATTTTGTAATGAAGAAATAAATTAATTAAAAGTGAATCAGTTCTCAGAAGGAGATGCACATATAAAATGTTAATTTTTATTTCTTATTTACATGATTAAAAATTTAGCGTCCTTGTGTTCATTCAATTGGAAATAACTTAATTTTAATTGTATGTAAAACATATGAGCTTGAGGAGAGAGGCAAAAGTGTTTAAAAGTAATGTTTATTTATAAGCAAATTTTGGTAAATATTCATGATTAACAAAAAGAGTAGTTTAGACTATTTAGATTAAAAGTATATTAAACTCTGGTACCAAGAAAACCTATTAAAATGCAAATTATATTTATAAACACTATAAAGTTCTAATTATATTGGTTTTAAGATTGTTTATTTTTAGACGTGAACGTATTTTTAAGCGAAATATTAGGTATCAAACTTCAAAAACAAACAAAATAAATATACAAAAGATGATGGACAGTACTTTTTTAACATTTTTTTGGCCTATTTGAACATGAATTAGCAAAAACAATTCGGGAAAGTGAAAAAATGGTCAAATAGGCTCAACAAAGTGTAAAAATATTGCTCATCATGCTTTGTTTACATATTTTTGACGTTTCGCTCGAAAATACGTTCACGAATAAAAACGAACATAACTTTAAAAGTCATAATTAATCGATTTATTAGGCACGCGTAGGTAATCCTTTAAAACTTTAAAAATAAGTTTCTGTATAACAGTTGTGGTGGCGCTGGATACGCAATAATAATTGATTAAAATAAAAAAAAATCATTTTTTTTTTCTCATTAATTTTTTTTATTTTGCGAGAAAACCAAGCTTTTTTATACGAAATTAGCAACACCACAACTGTTATACAGGAACTAATTTTACTTTTCATGCTACAATTTTCAGTTTACTGGTAATCTAATAGAAAAGCTATAATTATATTAGCTTCAACTTTCAACGTTCATAGGACTTATCAAACAGGTAGTACTGATGTGCTTTTTTTTTGCAAAAAATAAGGATTTATTTTCATGAAAACAAGTCAAGTAAATGATATAAAATATCATAATACTTTATTTTAAATGCAAATCAGCGCCAGAAGTAAAGTTCGTTGAAAGCTTTTTGAAAGTTAACGTTGGTTCAACGCCAATATAATTACAGTTTAAGCATATGGACGATTCAATAACGGAAGACTGCAGCTCAGAAGGCTGAAAAATAAAGCCGAATGAATTTAACCAAATATAAAATAAACCGATTGCTCATGAGAACTACTGGCGCTTGCTTCGGCCTTTTCGACCATTTTTGGACAGAATATTTGGCTTTTTTTCAAGGCCTGAGAATTCTTTATTTTTGGACATTTAAACTTGGGTCTAATCATATAAATCCAGTTAAAAATTGTGAAATTTCGGCCATTATCCATTCGGTCAAATGGGGTAAGGCTGTCAAAAAATGAGGAAACAATAAGTGTTTTTTTTTCTTGTTAAGGACTATTCAGAATCCCAAAGAGTAAGCCACAAGAGCAAATTAGTTGAGTATATCTTTCCTTAATTAAGCTAGACACCAGAAAATGGTTTAACTTTTTGTGAATAGGTAATGTACCTACTAAAAATTGATTTTCTGATAAATTGAGTACTAAAAAAGCTAAGCTTTATTTTATTATCAGTATTTTAAATTGGTGAGAATACATAATAAATATAAGGCCCTTTATTTTGCACAAATACCATTGTAATAATATCTTCTCTGCACCCAAAGAAAGGAGAACGAAGAAGAATAATAATCTGAACAAATATTTAATCAGCATGAAATCATTTTATTGGAATGATCATCATCGTCATCATTATGACCCCGTGCGATTAATGCAAATGCAATATATTCTCGTTTTAATTTCTTTTTATTATTATTCTGAAAAATGCAAAAAATACATGCCGATAAATAAAATCATTTCCAACAAAGGGTAGACTATGTCATGGTTATAAGGTTATAAAATAAATTTCAGCTAAAATATGAAAATACATAATTGGTTGGTAGGCTTTTAGTAGATGTATCTAGTGAAAAGGGGGACCCCAAAATTTAAAAGTATTAAAAAAAAGGAAAACTAATTAATTGAATTTAAACACGCACACAAACAACACATATAGAAACACACACACCATACACACACACACACACACGCGCGCTCATATGTTCTTTTTTTTATTAGAACAAAGGTGAAAAAAAGACTTTCCATACAGCTTCACAAATCAAACCTGGAAAGCAAAAAAGGATATTTTATTAATTTTGGATTAAGCAACCAAAAAATTATAATGTTTTTTTTTTTAATTATGCAATTTTTGTGCATTAAATTAATGATTGTCATCTGATCGTGCATCAAATTCCATATTTGGCCACTAAAATCGAGTCACCACTGTATAAACGGTTTATGATACATGTTTATAAGATTCCTGTCGTGGAATAAATAATTTATAAATAATTTTTCTTTGTTTTAAATATATTAATATAAATGACTACGATAAATTTTAATAAAATATTGAGAGAAATTGTTTGATAAATTTTAGGATCATGTTTTCATTTTCTATCAAGCATTTTTCTTCTCTGGCGTTTATCTTTGGGTATTTTCAGAGTCTACGATAATGTTCCAGCAGTGCACTATTAAAATATCAGAAAGAATATCTCGCATATATAAATATTATAGACAAGAGTGAAGTATCTGCCTTGTGTATAATTAAATGTACAGTACAATATGACGTAAATTATTTGCTTTTCGATAAAAATTCCATATTAAATTGATATGAAGAGAATACCAATAGTATTCGGTATGCTGTTTTTTGCATACAGAAGATGACTTGGCTTTCTTTGTAGAAGATAAGCTGATTTTCTGATTAAATTGTGACAGAAAGAGAAAAAGTAAAATAATTAATTTAAATAATTGTCCTGTTTTTTTTCGTTTAAATATTCTGGTGTACCTGATTTTGGATATGAAGCCAAAAATTTGAGAATAGTTGCAGATATCACAAGTTGGATTCACTGGTAATTCTGTATGTTTGTATTTTATGAGTCCAGTTCAGTTTTCTCTCAGTTTGTGACCAAAAATTCCGGCTTTTTACCAAAACACGGAGAGAAATTTGTGTGCGCAAAACTGCAGGTTTTTTTATTTCTATTTCTCACTGCACTATGCTGTTTTCATGACGATTTACTAATTTTCACGATAAAATTTAATATTTTGACTCATTTATAAATTCTGCTGCTTTTTTATCATATAAAACTTAATACCTACCTAAAATCAAATATTGATTTTTTTGGTAGAACATTCTGTGAGCAATAATTTGATAATTTTCCAATAAAAAATAAAAAAAAAACTAATCAGTTAAATCGCCAAAGAAAAAGACTTTCAACCACTCATCATTTCATTTACTTTTTAGTTGTATTAATAGAATCGTTTTTCAATAAATTGTAATACCCAAAGGTGTTTTTTGTATTAATAATAGTATGTTAAAATTCCTCTTATCTTTCCTTCATTTAAACATACAATAAATAAGTGCAAAAATTCTTATTCTTTTAAATTTGAATATAAAAACAGATGAAGAGGTAATTTTGCAGTCAAAAACATCCATTGTTTTCAACATGAAACGCAATTTAAGCGTAAACACGTTCAATTAATATGAAAAATTTAAGAATATTTATGTTTTATTAGACATAATCTTTTTTAATGAAGTTGTCTTTTAATATCAGAAATTAACGCTTTGATTGATCTCATCTAGTCACATCATCAATAACAATCATCATTTTTTTTGTGGTATAAAATTACCCCAAGGAATGCCATAACTNTTTTCAACATGAAACGCAATTTAAGCGTAAACACGTTCAATTAATATGAAAAATTTAAGAATATTTATGTTTTATTAGACATAATCTTTTTTAATGAAGTTGTCTTTTAATATCAGAAATTAACGCTTTGATTGATCTCATCTAGTCACATCATCAATAACAATCATCATTTTTTTTGTGGTATAAAATTACCCCAAGGAATGTTGTTCAATAATTAAGAATAAAAAATATGACAATTTATGACCGGATAAAATTTTATTAAGTAAATTTTAATTACATGACAAAAAGTCCATAAAATTAAGTAATTATGAAAATAATTGCCTTTAAAAAATGATTATTATTATATTACTATAGTTGTGAATAATTCGATAGAAGGAAATCCCTAAGGAAATAAAACAAATATCTTGTATTTAAAAGAGTAAGTTATGGTTGCATGATGAGATTGTGGCGTAACGTCAATGTTTGACTTTTCGTTAATATGAGGACAGTCTTTACATTTTTAATATTTGTTTTTAGAAATAATCAAGATTTATAGATTTTATAAATCTGTTAGGGTTGAATTCAGTGATAAACCAATTTTTAATTTGACTGATCCCAGTTCAGTCAAGTTATTGATTAGTTTTCCCTATTTGTGACCTAAATTTTACAAAAAAAATCTAAATTTAACCAAAAAAACAGATAGTTTAAAAAAAGCCTGTTATTTTCTAAATTTTAAAGAAAACTGTAAATTTTGATTAAAAAGCAAAAAAAAATGTGAATAATGAGAAAAAACAGATTTATTTTTTGGAAAACTATATTCTTTTGGTTTTTCTAAAAATTTCCAATTTTTGTCCAAAAATAAAAATCTTAGTTTTCCCCAAAATAAAATACAAATGTGGAACCTGGAGAAAATCTAATTTTTTAAGTCCAGATTTTGGTCTATTCTTTCCTGAAAAATAATTTTCTTCGTAAAAATCTGATATTATGGGGGAAAATTGATCAAAAACCAGTCTTCAATGGGAAAGCCCAAAAAACAGATTTAGCACTGAATTCAATACTATGAGTAGACTCTTATGGTTGAATTCAGTGATGAATCTGTTTTTCCAGTCCAGTTCAGTTTTGGTCAGTTTTTACTTATTTGTGACTAAAATTTTTCAAAAAACAGTTTTTGTTTCCAAATTTTGTTTTTTCAAATTTTCCAGTTATTTCAAAAATTTCTTGTTTTTTTTTTTTAATTTTTGATGAAAACTGGAAATTTTGGTTTGAAATGAAAACTAAAAAAAAAATAATATTTCTCTTTTTTGTTCCAAAAAAAAAATTAAATTTTCCAGTTATGTTTCTGATGAACTTGTTCCCAAAAATTGTTGTTTGTACCAAAAGAAAATCTGGATTTTTTTTAAAGTAGTTTTTTACAAACTAAAAAAATTGGAAAAACCGGATTTTTTTTTGAAAAATACTGACCAAAAACAGGATTACACTGGACTGATAAAGCTAAAAAAAAACAAAATTTCATTGCATCCAACTGCTAAGGTTGTATAGATGTTTTTTCTGGTTATTACCATTTCAGTCCAGTCCAGCCATTGGGCAGTTTCTTCCACATAAATTTCAAAAAAAAATCAGTTTACTAAAAAAAAACTTAGTTTTTTCTTAAAAAAACTATTTTTCTCAAATTTTCCAGGTTTTTCACAATAATTTCNATACTGTTATATTTTGTTTCTATTCATAGAAGCTTCTTTGTCCATATGCGTTTACGCTTGACTTGTTTTGCTAGTTATTTTTAAAATAATATTTGTCTGGTTTTTTAAAAAAATTCTAGTTTGTGTCTCAGAATTCCCAGTTTTTCCCAAAATTCAACAAAAAAAAATACTAGTAATTTTTGTGAAAAAACTCAAAATTTTGTTAAAAACAAGATATTGTTTTGGGGAAAAATTTGTATTTTTTGGTAAAAATAATTTTTTTTAGAAATTTTGGGTAACAAACTGGAAAACGAGATTGGACAGGGGAAAACAATTATAAATTCTTGGGCAAGTTTAAAAAAAGGTGTCTTTTTCGAATAATGCCAGATTATTTGGCATACTTTTTTTTTGGTAAAATCAAGCTTTTTTTTGGTAAAGACTAGATTATTATTTTTTGTAGTTTGTGACCTAAAACTAACCAAAAATAAAACTGGAGAAAACAAAAATAAAACTGAATTACCATCCCTTAATATTAAATTTTTCTTTGGAAAATTACCGTAGATTTTATACTAATTGATACTAGTTTGGCTACTTCAGTTACAGACCTTCAGTCTTTTACATTTTTATCACCCTGTACATTTTATATAAGAATTTTCGACAACAGAAGTTTATTTTTGTCCAAAAAACTTATACAAATTGTTTACAATCTAATTAATATTTATTTTCCAATCTACAAACCCCGTACACCATTTTGCCACATTTCCAATAACTATGCAAGAAAACATGTAAAGAACAATATCCTCATATAAGGACAAAATGAAAATGTCCATAAATTCATACATTAACAGCATGAAATAGAATTTTTATGCAATTTAACCCGAATGCAACTATGCTACAATGGTCGATAATATTATTATTTTATTGTGATCAAATACAGATTACAAAAGTTAAATTCCAATGAGTACCTACTTGCTTCTTTTTGTACATAATCATGGAAATCTTTTTCTTGAAAAAAGTATGTTTACGTTTTATGTATACAGAATGGAACGAGTTGCTCTTTTATTAAATTTATACTTATATACATAATTAAATATACATAAATGGATAATGAATGTTATGATTATAGGAGTATGGTCAACTCTTCAGTCGTTTGATTTTCTACACTGATAAGAATATTATAACATCGAAAATTTACAACCATTTTCAAGAATTTCGCACCATTTCCTCTAGA
>JXOU01002307.1:1411-13710 GCA_001014815.1 Chaoborus trivitattus | reverse complement strand
TATTATAATATTCAAGTTAAGAAGTTTTTTTCTATGTTCCTATATGGATAGACCTACCAAACCTCTCGAGAACGGACAAGCATCAAATACCTGGTTCAAGCGAATTTTTGATATTTTTTTTTCTCAAAACATGTCTTACATTTTTAGGCAAGCTGATTTGATATTAAATGAACCCGTCATTCCCTCGTTTTTTGGAGATTTTTAGTTTTTTTAGTCGTTCCATATTTGTGGCAGCATAAACAATATCGATTATTATCAAAAAATTGCCAAGCTACTGCTTGTTCCATACAATTTAATTTTTTTTTTTATTTTTGAAGTTGCATTATAGATGATATATCTATTTCATAACCTTAGGCATTTTTTAGTTCTACAAGTGTTTTTATAAGTTCCACGACCATTAAAAAAAAATAATAAGTTTTTCTCATAATGGAGAAAGAAAATGAAGAATGAATATTTTCATTGCAGTGACTGTATTGGTTTTCTTCAAGAAAGGCCACTTAACTGTTTTTATTTAAAAATAATACATAAAAATGTGCAAAATTAAGAAAAACTTACAAAAAAAAATTGTCAATTTTTTTTGCTCGACTTGGAACGATTAAAAACTTACGAAACAAAATGGAATGCAAATTTTGTTCAAAAAAATTTTGTCAAAAAAGCCAACTATTTTCCAAAAATTTAAAAAAAAAATATAAGAAAATAGTCAAAAAAAACCTCATATATTTTCATCACCCACTTATCAAACATTTTAATTTTTTTTGACGAATTTAAAATGGTTAAATCCCATCAGGCCAGTCTAAAATCTAAATCAAACAGGCCTTTCAAAAATACCTATATAAATTATTAAACCACCAAACCTAACTTACCTGACAATATATTGACGGACATCCGTAATCCTGTGACTTTGATTGAATCTCGCCGACAACCTAGATCCATCAGCCATTCTTATTTGTAACATTGTCGTTGGTTGATTTGCATCCGTGTTCAATTCACCACTAGCCTTTTTTTCATTATCCTCAGTAATTCCAACGCTGACCGGTGCAGAAGTCACAAAATTTGGCGTTGGGCTACCAAGCATATGTCCAGATCCTGTGAATGCCCTAAATTGCTGGGCTTTTCTAACAAAATCCTCCTGGCGATTATCCTTCAGATCTAAATGCATCATTGTTGGTCCTTTTCCACGTAATTCTTCTGGTATTTCTCCTCTCATGATGCATTCAAAGAACTTTTTATTTGCTGGGTCTTCGTAAGGTCTCAAGTCACCGTCGTTGATTGAAAAGCCCTGTCGCCAAAGTGTCAGTGTCACAACTTCCCGTTTAGACTCGCTACCACTTTTTTCTTTTCCTGCAGTAGATCCAGAAGGGATTGCTGTATGATCATTTTCATTTTCACCTAAGCGGTAACCTGTGCCAGCATAGAGTGACCTAGAAGTTGATCCACCAGCAGATGGTTCAGCTTCATACGCTTCCATATTTCCTTGTTGAGCAGTTCGGAAAATTTCGGAAACATAGTCTTTTATGGGATTCTTTTTCGGTGGTGGGCCTAGAACCTGTTGACCTGATCTTTCAGATCCTCCGGCGTAGAATGCTTGACCTTGTTCTTCTTCTTCATCAGATGATGAATCATTCAACGAATGTAAAGTTGCAATGCTATGAATAGTTAATGAATAATATGTTTTAATTTTATATATTATGTATGCCTGCTCACTTTGAGGTTTGTGTCTTCCTGGGTTTTCCTTTGGTCGATTTGCTCATAGTTTCTACGGAAACGCCTTTGTCTTCATCATCATCTGAATCTTGCACCATCCGAGCTGCAGGTGCTGGAGGAACATCTTCACTGTCTCCTTCAAAGAAACTGGATAATGCTGTCTGTAATGAAAAAAGGAATGATTAATAACGAAAAAGAAAGAAAACATAACCCATAATTACCTGCAATTCATTGTTTGCCGATTCCAAATAAAATTTAGCTCTATCTTCACTAGCCCCGGTTATGTCAATGAAGCTTTTAATTTGATCTGAATTATCAGCCATATTTTAAGAGTATTGAATTGGAATTACACAGCCTAGCACTAAAATTCTTCAAAAACCCAAAAATGCACAATAACGAAGCAGTGGTACCACATTAAGAATAAACAACTAATGTTGCGCAACAAAAAATAATGTTGTACATATATATATACAACTTTTTCGGCTTGCTATAACTGTAATACTGTCNATACTGTCATACTGTATGACAGTGAAGTCGGCGTTACTGGTTATACAGTAGTTCCAATCTTCGTCAAAAGAGGCGTTGTTTATAAATCGCCATTTTTTTGTGAATGCAGTTGTGAAAAATTAATATTCTTTGATTAAAAGCTGTTCTAGTAAGCTAGAAATTATTTAAAATTATTTATTAAGTGGTAAGTAATGTTTTGATTATAAAAATGCATCATTAACTGTTGACCTAATTACAAAAATTCATTATCAATATTTGGGCGTCTTTCCTTGGCCTTGTAGAATATCTCCTTGATAATTATCTAACAAAATAAATAGAATTGCTTAACATTAAATCAATATTTATCTTGTTAAAGAATGTATCTATCAATTAATGGTAGTTTCCAGTTAGAAATTCTAGTTCTAAGTTGCTTAATAGAAAAATGCGTTTCATTCTGCCGGCCATTTTCTAATTTTAATTACCTGCATTTCATCAAGCATCAATAAGAAATTTCGAATTCTCTAAATGAATCCTTGAATTTATTAAA
Organism: Chaoborus trivitattus; assembly: GCA_001014815.1. Lineage (NCBI taxonomy): Eukaryota > Metazoa > Arthropoda > Insecta > Diptera > Chaoboridae > Chaoborus > Chaoborus trivitattus. The sequence goes on along the minus strand of JXOU01002307.1, from coordinate 10,973 downwards.
CAAATAATTAATGATGATATTTTTGCAGGTATACATATATTTTATACATTGCTAGAAGAAAAGTTTTGAGAACAGTAGTAAATCCAGCATATGAGCAGTGTTAAATCAGGAAGCCTAGATAAAAACCGAATTACTATCAAGATTCACAACATGAAACGTAGTGCATCCCGTGAATCACCACCAAGAAGACGTCGCGGAAGTATTGGCCGTTATGACGACAGTTCTGATGAAAGAGTAACTCCGGATAGAATGAGGAAACGTGTGGCCAGATCACCAAGTCCTCGTCGTTATGCTGCTTCACCACATCGTGAAGAATATGCTAGACCCCCTAGGGAAACTGGTCCAGAGCGGTACTCTTACAAAGTACTCTGTGTGAGCGCTCTTCACCCAAAAGCTTCGGATGAATTTGTCAAAGAAACTTTGTATCGAGAATACAAGAAATTTGGCGATTTTAGCATAAGGATCTCACATGATTTAGACGAGCGTGTAGCATATGTTTGCTTCCGTACTGCAGAAGATGCTAGAGAGGCTAAACATGCCAAACCTAGAATAATATTGTACGATAAAGCGGCTTTGGTGGAACCAGTTTACGAGTCGTCTAAGAATGCGGAGGTTTATCGTCCACGGCCACGTTCTAATAGTCCACCTCCAGAATATGAACGACATTATTACGCCAGATCACCAGGAATTCCTCCGCCAGATCGTCGTCGTCCACCTCCAGAGCATCATCCATATGATCGCTACCCGGTAAGAAAAGTCAGCTCTCCATTATTTTTTTCATTACCTATTTTATTATCGATTTTTTGAATTATAGGCACCAATGCCAGATCGGTATCCTCCTGGGGCAATGCATCATCCCGGCGAGTTTCGGCCACCACACCACGAATACATGCCTCGTGGACCTCCTATGCATCACCCACATCATATGCCACCGCATCATCACTATATGCCACGACCATATATGCCTCGGCCACGTATTCCATTTGAAAAACCAGAAAGTAAAAAAGATAAATTTCCAAATTATTTGCACCATGTTCAGCCTGAAGATGACCCACTAGCAACACGTACCCTATTTGCTGGTAATTTGGAAATAAATATTTCCGATGAAGAGCTACGAAGAATATTTGGCAAATATGGAATTGTCGAAGATATTGACATAAAAAGACCCCAGCCAGGCACTGGAAATGCCTTTGCATTTGTTCGTTATCAAACACTTGATATGGCACACCGCGCAAAGGTAGAACTGTCTGGTCAGTATATCGGTAAATTTCAATGTAAAATCGGTTATGGTAAAGCTACGCCAACTACAAGAATCTGGGTAGGTGGCCTTGGAGCTTGGACATCTGTAACGCAATTAGAAAGAGAATTTGATCGTTTTGGTGCAATAAAGAAAATCGAATATAACAAAGGTGATACACAAGCTTTTATTCTGTACGATTCAATCGATGCAGCTACAGCTGCAGTTAAGGAAATGCGTGGTTTTCCACTAGGAGCACCTGACCGTCGTATTCGGATCGACTTTGCCGACAATGGAACAACTCCTGCTACATTCAAACCCAAGTATGAAGAAGGAGGTGAATATCGTAGCAGTGGTTATGAGTTCCCAGAAGGTGCTCCATACGAGGAAACTCCTCCTGTCTATAACACATACGTTCATCGTCCGTATAGAGGTCGCGGTGGTTATCGGGGTCGTGGTGGATTCCGTGGAGGTTTCCATGCTCCTCATCAAATGCATCATCACCCAGCTGGTGGTGACGAAGAATGGCGTCGTGGACCCCAAGACCTAGAATACGAACCACATCGCAATATGAGACGATCGGGATCACGTGAGCCTGGAATCGATCGATCTCGATCACGTTCACCAAGACGTAGAAGTCCTGATTCAGATTCTGATTCGTCGTCACGGCGAACCGGAATGTTGAATTCCTGCCGGACATTACCTGAAGTGGCACGTAAATCGACAACTTTATGGCAGGGAGCCTTGATTTTGAAGAGTTCACTTTTCCCGGCTAAATTCCATTTGACAGATGGGGACACAGATATCGTGGACAGTTTAATGAAAGATGAAGATGGTAAGCATCATTTGAGAATCACACAGCGACTCCGTTTAGACCAGCCGAAACTTGAAGATGTACAGAAACGTATTTCTACATCTTCCTCACATGCAATATTTTTGGGCTTACCAGGATCCACATCTTCCGTCGTCAGCACCGAGGAAAGTGGGGTGCAAACAAGACCTCTCAGAAACTTGGTCTCATATTTAAAACAAAAAGAAGCAGCTGGTGTCATTTCACTGTTGAACAAAGAAACCGAAGCTACTGGTGTCCTATATTCCTTCCCTCCGTGTGAATTTTCAACTGAACTGTTGAAGCGAACATGTCACAATTTGACTGAGGAAGGATTGAAGGAGGACCACTTGGTTATTGTGGTGGTGCGTGGGGGAACAGCTTAAACATTTATTTTATTTACACAATAGGATTAGGTTAAACAGACAACAATTATACATTTGATTGTATATGAATAACATCAATTGCAAAAAAAAGTTGAATATGAGGTAAGACTATTAATATTTTAATAAAATTTATTTTTCCAGGTTTTGACATTGAAGGAATGAGCGAGTTTAAAAAAAAATTATTTACTTTTCATATTTTGGTTAGACGTTATTTCTTACTAAACCTATATCTATATACCAAATTGGACAGATAGACAGCCAGTTCTTTCAAAAGTTTATGATGAATATAGAAAAATAGTCATTTGTTTTCTCTATTTTATAATAACTTATGAAATCGTTACATTTCAGTTTATGTATTTGATTCAGCAGTTATTCTGCGTAGTTTTTGATATTTTTCCAATCAAGTCCTGTCCAGTTTTTAGTCAGTTTTATCCAGTTTGTGAGTTAAAATGTATAAAAAATATAGGTCTTTTATAAATGTACTTTTTAATTTTTTTTAATCAGGAAAAAAATGAGAACAATTAAATTTTCCATTATGTGAAAAAACTTTATTTTAATTAGAAAAAATGGTTTTACTTTAGAAAAAACATGTTTTTCTGAAATAAAAAAAATTTGAATAAACAATTTTTTGGAAATTTCGGGTCACAAATANAAATATAAAAAAATCGACTAAAAACAATATCCATTGGATAGTAATTTAGTTTTTGTCCAAAAGCCTTTGGCCATATTATTGTCTGCCTATCGTATTAAGATCAGTTAGTCTGACATGTCAAAAAATCATTATTTCCCTAAACAACAGCTATTTGAAGAACCCCTGAGGGTGCTACACTTTGGGTACACCAATTGAACTATTGCATTTTGAGCGGGTTGACAAATTAGCGGGTTGACAAATAAGCGGGTTGTCAAATTTGAGATGGTGCTGTATTTACATAAGCGCTTCATCTCTATTAGATCTGTCATCTCTAATTAAGACAATCGGATTGTGACCTGTAGTGTGGACAAAATCTAATTTTGGTGACGGACAGACAGAAAGCTTTTTAATCAGGTCATGATCGGTGGATAAAACATACCTTCGCTCCTATAGGGTACGTTTCTTTCTGAAAGTCACTTTTGAGACCGATAGATTTTTGATATCGTAATGGAAAAAGCAAAAAATGCCCCTTACACATTTTAACTAATTTAAATTTGAACGATAGTATTTTGGATTTAAGCTCTTTGTTTAACCTTGTATCTAAATCTTACTCTTGGTCTCATGGTCCCCTTGTGAGGCAAAAAATAATGTTACGGCATGATAAATTATATGGTAAAAATTACCAAAAACTAGACTGGAAAAAGTCCAATATACAGTAATATCTCGATTATTGCACCTTCGATTTTTGCATGTCTCAATTATTGTCAATAAGTCATATTCCCCCGATTATTGCAATTAATTTCATTAATCGAAACTGTCAAATTCAAATGTTTATATCGATTGGCTTGAGAAAATTTGCATTAAATATCTTTATTTTGCATTCAATATGAATTTGTTGACTTCTGAAAGCCCTTTTAGATGGTTTTTTATGTAAATTATGGGTCGGGATATTAAAAAACAGTTTCTATGAAAATTTCAATAATCGAGTAAATTTAAATCATTGCACTTGCAAAATATAAAAATTACTTGCAATAATCGAGATGGTACTGTACATATGTTTTTTTTAAAACGGACATTTTGGGGTTAAATTTTTCAAAAAATAGAAACTCGAAAGACTAGTCTTTATGACCAAAAACTGAGGTGAAAACGAAGAATAAAACAAAATTACAATCTAATCCATATTGTTCATCCTATTTTGCAGTTGATTTTGGAAACTAAAATTTATCGGTTCTTTGGTGTTACGTTAAAGTCACGGGTGCTTTAATATATTTGTGTTTTGGTTTTCCCTCTGGGGGTTATTTGAAATAATAGTATTGAGCTGAAACTCAAAAGGCCGAAAAAAAAGCCTCATTTTAAGGAAAAAACAAAAATTAACTAATAATTTATATGACTAAAATGTGGATTATTCGAGTAAAAATTTAAAAAAAATGCGCCAAAGCAAATGCAATTTTGCCATTTTGGACCTGAATAATTCGGTCTTTGGGTTATTTGGCCTTTTATTTCGTCCTTTCGTTGTAGAATCGAAAAAGCCTTATAGGAGTAATTAAGTAAAAGGGACAAATACTCCGGGATTTCTAGCATTTACTCTCTAGTGCCTAGGCTAAAAACTAAGGTATGCCTCATAATTCTTTAAAAAAAAATCGTTTCTTTTAGGCAGTCAATATGGTTTTAACTATTTTTTTTTCTCTTGGGTAAGAAAAACCGGTTTTCGGATTTTTCAGATTTTTTTTTAACTTTTGATTCATTTCTACATTTGAAATAAGAAATCAGTTGACTTGAATTTCATCCAGTCCACCTCTCAGGAACTTGTAGGTTACTTAGATTTATGGAAAAAATATGCCAAAGACGTTAAAGGTACATGTCTCTAATTATTCGGTTATTTATACTGATTTCTGACAAATATTGTTGCAACTCATAACGGTTAAGACGCCTCGCTCATTCCTAAATTCATTCTCATATTTATAAAAAAATAAAATCTAATAATAATAATTGTTTTAGCCAGTATTTCTTTTAATTATTATTTTGAATTGCATGAAAGAAAAAAAAATATGGTGGAAATTCAAGAAGTGATCAAGTTTAGTGGGTTCAGTGCTTTTCTATAACCATTTTCATAAATGAGAGGTCTCCTCTAAAATTTATAAAAAAAAGTTTCAAAAGTTTTCCCTCTATTTGCAATTTGTAGTTTTATGAACAGTGAAAAGAAGTGACAAGTGTTCGCAAATAGTTAATAGAGTGCGTGATTTACACAAATTCCTTCTACAATCTAATCTATAACTGTGCTATTAGTTAGTTTTGTGTCCTGAAACGTGATCGTTGATAATTTTCGGAAGAAAAAACATGTGAAAGTTTTATTTTNCTATTTATAAAAAAAAGTCCCTGTTTTTGTGGTTCATTTGTGAGTCTTAAAGTTTCTGAGGAAAAATCAGTGAAAATATTCTTTTTATTGTATATTTATTTGTGTTCATTGATATATTTTATCTGCATGTGATGATTAAGAAGAAATTTTTTGAAAAAAAAACTTAACAAAAAGTTAAAAAAAATCATGAAAATTCTGGATAAAGTAGTGTTGTAGTGTACTTTTATTGTGCGTGCTTTCCAAAAGTTCTAAATTTGATCAAATTGTGCATTTTTCTAAACAAATGAATTCTATATATCGTTACAGGAACCGTTAAAACATTAAAAAACATATTCGATCAACAAGAACATATATAAAAAAACATAAAAAAAATTATATGCTTAATAAAAATAAAATTTCTAAAAAATGTTTTAGATTTTTAAGTTCTAAATAATAACAATTGTATTAATTTTATTTTCTGTACTCTTTTTTATTGTTGAGCAAAAATGGTGAATTTTTTAAACCAATTATTGTGAAAAAAAATGTAGTGCTAGGTGTTTTGGTCAAATTTAAAATGTATTAAATATTTACATAATGCTCCAAGAATAAAAAATAAATAAATATTTATTGTTTTAGTGATTTTTGTGCTAAAATTTGCCATACAGTTCTGTTTCAAAGTGTATTCTCTGACTCTAACGAGTGAAAATGTTCTTTTAAAAATTCTATTTATTCAGTTTTTAATTAGTGATGGCAAACAATTTAAATTTTGTGAAAAAGTATTTCAATTTCAAGTTTTCGTGAAAAAAAATTGTGGATTGGGTGCAAATTATTGAAAAATAAAAGAAAATGATTTGTGAAGTGTAATATTTTGCTGGTTCAAGTTCTTGGTTAAAATTGGGATAAAAATTGAAATTAATTTAAGACAATTCTTAGTAAAAAGTTCTGGTTTGTCTCAGAGAATTTAAAAATATTACATTTCTAATTTACGTAACGCAAAAATGAGTTTTTTAGCTCTCAATCTTTAGTAATAAAGTGTATTATTTTTAGTAGATAGGAAGATTTTGCTTGAAACAAGAAGCCCGGAAATTATTCTGACAACCAAACCAATTTTTGTAACCTCTTTAGGACTATATAACTCTTTTAAAACTTAAAATCTTTACATTTATTAATTTTTTTAAAATTAATTTTGAGATAAAGTAAGAGAAAGTAAAGATTTTATGTTATGAGGTTTGGCACAAGGGATCAATAGATCTACGTGCCCTTTTCTAGCATCAAGCTGGGAAGCCTTCAGTCATAAATAAAAAATAAAAAAATAAATACAGTGATTCCTCGATTTTGTCAACTCGATTTTATCCACTCTCGATTTTGTCCAAAAATAATTTTCTTCTTTTTCTATTAAGAAATATCTAACCCATTCAGAATTATTTTTTACCGACACAACTTTTGATTGTAGTTTTGAATTTCTATCAACATCTAAGATGTATTTATGCTACAAAAGCATAATGAATTGATAGATTTTTATTTAAATGTTTCAATATTTGCTTAAAATTAATTTTGGATCAGTTAAAACTATGACACGTACAAGGATAAAATAGTTGTTTTGAAAGGGTTTATTTTTGTTTACATAAAACACAAAGCCTTCTTAAAATATTTGCGATCGAGCATATTAATCCAAAAAAAAAATAGTATAACAAATTAACTAACAAGTGGATTTTGTAGAATTTTGGCCTAAAGTATAGCTAAAAATTTAACAAATTCAAATTTGGAACCAAAAATTTGATTTTGTCCAAATTCGATTTTGTCCACTGAAAAAAATAATAAAAGTGGACAAAATCGAGGAATCACTGTACTGTCATTAACTATTTACACCCATCAGCAATGAACTGCTTAAAGTTTTTGACGTTTTAAATAAATTGAAATTACTGATTAAATCTATGAAAAATTTTTGATAATAAATTAGTGACGGTGAAATATATAGGTTTTTCCGATTTTTTCTGAAAAATTTGTCGATTTTTTTCCAGCGTTGCCCTTTAAAAAAAAAGTTTTTAACCACATTTTACCATACAAGTAATATAAAATTAGTTCTCTTTTTTTTTAACTCAGGCAATATTTTATCTTATTTTTTGGTATAGAAAAAATTTTGGTTTTCAAAAAAAATTGAGGCAACATTAAAAAAACAAATTTTGGTTTTTAAAAAAATTGAGGCAACATTAAAAAAAAAATTCGATAAATAGTTTAAGCAAAATCGGTAAGTCATCTATTTCACCGTTACAAATTTTGTTTTTGGCCAGTTTTTCCCAGTTTGTGACCCAAAATTCCCAAACTCAAAAAGGTTTTTCCAAAAAATTCCAGCTTTTTTCTAAATTTTGAAGAAAACTGAAAATTTTGCGACAAAAACTAAAAATTAGGGATAAAATATTATTTTTCTAGAAAAAAAATATATTTTACCAGTCTAGTTTTTGGTCAGCTTTTTCCAGAAACTCCCTGGTTTTTCCCTAAATTTTGGGTAAAAAAAGGGGAATTTTGAGGCCTTTATTGGAAAAAACATGTTTTTTTCTAGAAAAAAAAAGTATCCCTAAAGGCTGAAAAACCAATTTTTTAACATACTTAAACAATTTCATCAGCATTTGATATGGTTATCTAAATTTCACTATTTTAATGTGTGGAAAAAAAACTCGGTGTGGCCCTGTCGAGTTTTCGGTCAATTTTAGCAAAAAAAAAACTTTGACCCAAAAAATTTTGGGACCAGAAAAACATTGACCTTAATATTTTAATTAAAAATCTAGATAAAAAATATCAAAACTAGAAATTTATATTTGGAATTTTTTAAAGATCACCGGCTCTTAATTTTAATTTATGAGATTATCCCAAATATTCAATCAATCCGATCAAACTGGATCAGCAAAAAAAAATGTGAACTGTTGAAAAATATTAAAAAATTTGTGAAAAATACTCAATGTTTGTATTAATTGTGTGCTTTAGTTGAAAATTTTCAAAATTTACAAGCTTTTGACAGTAAAGTGATGCATAATGAGTGATCAAGTGCTATTTCTTGACAAAAAATAAAAGTTCAAAATCACAATTCAAGATGAATTTTAAGAACTATTTAGTAGCGTTTCAATGTATGAGATAGCATTTGTTTGAAAATTTTTGATTATTGGGGTTTTACAAATGTTAGCTTGTGCTATGATAATCGCTTTTTCACAAAATTTGAAGCAAAAATGAAAATAAATATCTAAAAAAAAATAAACTATGTATCATTATAAAAAAAAGTATATACCTATGAATAAAACTAAAATACAAAATATATGAAATGTGAATTTATTGTTTGTTTTATTTTAGTTTAGTGGGAAATTTTAACTCCAAATACCAAATATTATGTTCCTTTCTGTGCTAATTCTGCCAGTAAGACCTACTTACATGAATGAAAGAAAACGTGTGAAATTTATTGTTTCCATAATTATAATTCTTTATAGTCAAATTTATGCCATTATCATCCAATTTAAATTGGGTTGGCAATTTTATTTGGTCAATTTAGAAGAAAAAACGAAATTTGAGCTACCTTTCCAAAAATAAATGTATCTGAACGGACAGATTTTAGTTAAATTTAACATTTTATCAGCATACTGAAAAATAATAATATGATTCATTTGAACAACAGATGGTCAATGAAACTTAAATTGCGGTTTTTGGGATCCCAATAATTGCATCAAAATGCTAAAATTTCAATTTTATTTTTGAGAAAAGTATTCCGCCGTTATGGGATCTCATAAAAATATTGTCACTCTTAGTTATATGTTACTCATTTGATTAATCAGACTACAAAATGGGTTAGAAACTTGATCATTACGAAAAGCAGGGCATTGATTTTAAGGAAAACATAAGAAGTGAAAGTAAGCTACCATTGTTGGATCCTCATAGTCCATACTTGAATTTTATCTTGGTTTACACTAAACCTAACTGCCTGGTGCCTACTAATTTTTAAAAAGTTTCGAGACAATTCAAAAATTTCAGAGTTAAATGNTAAAAAGTTTCGAGACAATTCAAAAATTTCAGTTTTTTCTTTTTTTGAAGGGTAGTATGCTACCATTTAACTCTCGTCAAAAAATTGAAGTTTTTTGCTATTTACTTGATCAATCATATC
>JXOU01002271.1:1321-16356 GCA_001014815.1 Chaoborus trivitattus | reverse complement strand
TGCTCTATAAGCAAAAAGCAAAAATAAATTAAATAAAAAATATATATATAATTTATTGGGCATTTAATCCAATGTATTACTAATTGGTATTGGATTATTCTAATTACTGTTTTTGGTTCTATCAAACCCCTTGGGTAATATGCTTAAATGGCCACCTTTACGGGAGAATAAATACATGACGCATATATGTCAAGGGGGATAGAGATTACGAAAAAACTTTTTCTTTGCGTGACGTAATTTATGGGAACAGCAAATTTATTTTTTTTACTAAAAAATTTCTACCTAAAAAATATTTTTGTTAAGAAAATCTAGTGAGCATTTTATATTTTATATTTCAGACCGGCTTTTTTCATTGTATAAAGAAGCTCATTTATAACTTATCACAACAAATACTAAGCCAACATGAAACTTGAAATGATACACTTAAGATTTAAGCACAGTTTTTGTAATTGATGCATGCAAATTTATCAACAATTTTATGCATTTTACTATACAGTAACTGTACCAAATGCTGGACTGTAGCTAATTTTGGATAAAAATGAAACAGATCTTTATACAAATGTGCGAGCCTTCATCGAAAATGAAAATAACACTGGCACTCTAAGACGAATGCAAGAAAATTTGGCTCTTAAAAAAGTTGTAAAAAAAGTATAGTGCAAAATTCTGCACAAAAAAACACCTTCAATAACGTTACTTTAAAAACAGATGCTCAAAAAACAAGCGCATTTACGACGCCAGTATTAAGAAGAAATATATCAGCAGAAAAAAACGTCAAAAAATGATCTGCGCCATAAATGATCCATTTACTGTATAATAATTATACCACCAGGAAGCATTTTACCCATTCCATCTGCATTGATTGTAATAAATTTGGTTTTGGAGAAAATGCCAAATATAATCGCAGGGATATTTATCAAATTTATACGNGATCCATTTACTGTATAATAATTATACCACCAGGAAGCATTTTACCCATTCCATCTGCATTGATTGTAATAAATTTGGTTTTGGAGAAAATGCCAAATATAATCGCAGGGATATTGATCAAATTTATCCACTAAAGTTTCGACGACCCAGTTTGTACATCATAATTGCAATTTTACTGCAAACTGCGAGGCACATAAATCCAATTTGCAATATAATGCGTGAAAAAGTTGAATGAATTTTAATGGCATTGACCGCCGCTAAGGGCGGTAATAATTATGACTTTTTAACTTCAGCCTATTTTATGGTTATGCGGAACATGAATTAATGTTTCATAACTGGATTTTACTTGAATTTGGAATTTTCAAAATTGACACAATCGCTGCAGACTGATCTCTATTCGTCGGTTTTGGCTCGGTTTCACTTGCTAAAGCCATAAATAATTTCGTTAATTTTTCAAAGTTAAATTTTAATTTAGAAAGACAGATTGCATTAGCTTCATGTTGATTCACTCTGTTGATCAATTATACCAAAATAACTGATTTTTTCTTCTAATTTCATTCATTTTTTTCTTTCTTTTCTTACAGGTAAGTTTCCGAGTGTAAATCATTTTGACACGATAGAAAACATTGGAATTGTGGAATAATCAGTAGGAATTATGAAATTTTAATCATTTGTTGATGGAAACATACGTTGATGATGCTGTGTGGTATGATATTTCAAAGAAGTTTTTATGGTGATTTGTTTGAAATAGACAATTTTATTGGGGCAACATAAAAATAAATGATGAAACCTTCATGATGGTAGGTATATACTAATAATATTCAGAGGAAACCCCCTGGTAAAAAAATATTAAATTGGTTTTGAGTATTGTGATTTATTTTAAGGAAACCGAAAAATATTAATCTGATGATATATTTAGTACGGGCGTGGCCCGTTTGGCCGAAATCCATTTGGCCGAATGCCCATTAGGCCGAATGCCAATAGGCCGAAAATCCTAGATGGCCGAAAACCCATTTGGCCGAAACATCCATTTGGCCGAAAGTTTATTTGGTTTTTCGGCCAGGAAAAAAAGCCTTTAAATCAGTTTTGAGTGTAACAAGTAGCTTAGTAGTTTAGTTTTGAGTGCAACAAAAGTTTTTTTTTAATAATAAATAAGTAATATTTGTATATTCGGAGGTTTTGAAATATTTGGTTTCGGAGGTTTCATCACTTTTATCGTATGTTTTGACACTTTTTTCGGAGGTGTTACATTTTTTGGAGATGGTTTTACTTCTTTCGGATGTTTCATCACTTTTGTCGGAAGTTTTTTGACTGAGTTTTTGAGTTATTTTTGTTCGGAGGTTTTATCACTTTTTTCTGATATTTCATAATTTTTGTCTGAGGTTATTTCCCTTTATTCGGAAATGTTTTCCCATTTTCGGAGGTTTTGATTTACTTTGTTTCGGAGGTTTCATCACTTTTTTGCAGTTAAGAAATTGTAACCTGCAAAAAAGGTTCTAAAATTTCTGGGTTTGGGCAAAGTTTAAAAAAGGCTTCAACAATCTTTTCTGGCAGAATAATTGTATTTAAGAGATCTTCAGAACTTATTTTAAATCACACAGCTTTCACACAAAAATTTAAATCACGTTACGAAGAGTAAAAACACAACTTGGTATAAATTGTGAGAAAATATGTTTTTAAAATCGTAAAAATAGTAATTTTGTATAAATTCGTTGTATATTAATCTCTACTAAGCGATAACAGCGCCACTACCGTGAAAAAAGAGCAAAATAAATGACAATATTTTATATGAAATCAATTTTTTTTTGAAATTTTATGGGCTTTAACTTATTATTTTGGGATGTTCTTGGTAACCACATATTCGTCAAATTATTCTCTATCGATTGATATATTATTCAAAGGAATTCGTTGGATTTTAAGAAAAAAGTTTTACATAATTGCTGCATATGGCTGGTCCATGTTTTTGGCTAATAACTCGACTAATAAGCTAGGTCAAATTGAATTTAGGATCGTCAAATTATCGTCAAAACATTAGTGCGGACCAGATAAAAAAAAGGTCTATGGTCCAGTCACCTCCAACATTTATATTTCTTGGCCGTTACAACTTATATTTTGGGAAGGAAGCACTATTGACTTGAACTTTAATTCTGCCAAGTTACGTAATTTTGTATTTTTTTCGGAAAGATAGTATGCTTCCATTTTTGGGACTTTCATTAAGAAATTGTTCTATGATTTCTTGTCATTCACTGAATCAATATTAGGTCAACGTTTGGTAAAAATCCAAGTATTATTAAATACAGTTAAAAAAAAGTCTGCTGCCGCTAGTGGATATTTATGGGTTTTTTCGACATCAGCGCGCCATCTGTATTAGATCTAATCTATCATCCCAAATTTTAAGACAATTGCTACGTGTAGCGTTGACACAAACCAATTTTGGCGACAGACGGACCGACAGCTTTTTGATCAGGTGGTCATGATCGATGCAGAAAACATACTCTCAGCCCTGGGGAGGGCCGAGAGTATGTTTTCTTTATCGATCATGAACTCCTGATCTCACCACATTGAAGGCTTTTATTTCTATCCATCCGATATTATAGCATGTAAATATGTTTAATGTAGGGATTTTACTATTTTCCACACTTTTTTTCTGTATGGTTCGACTTTAGAACTTGAAACAGGACGATACATTACCTCATATTTCTAGGACTTTATTTGGTAAGCTCAACGAGGGATTTCTAAGTGTTCCATGGTCATTTTGCTTTTTGCTCTAGAAAAAAGTTATATATTATCCTCAAAAAACTCACTTTCAGAACGGAGCATCCCACAGGGGTGGGAGTCATATATCTGGACCGATCTGTCCACCCATCCAAAGAAATTGTTTTTACGAAACTAGGCGTATTTTTGATCCAATATTCTTCAAAACAGCTAAATGATGAGCTATGAGGATCCAATAGCGGCAACAAACTTTCTTTTTTAGTGTTTTTCTTCAAACTCTGATCATACTTTGATCTTTATCCAAATTTGGTAATAAGATTCATTAGACTAATCGCAAAAAAATCAAGGAACAATTTTTTTATGAGATCTCAAAGAATCAATAATAGCAGCGTATTAATTTAAAGAGAAACGCTTAAATTTAAAGTATATCACTGCTATTGGAGTTTCATTGCTAACCTTTGTACATAACCTTTAGTTTTGAGTGGATATAAACGTTTTCCTCAATGAAAACCTTGAAGTGGCTCCTTAATTTGTGACCAAAACCAATTTTTGTATGATAAAAATCTAAAAAGCATAATTTATTTTTAAAGCTTTAATACCGATTATGTGTTCTCTATTTTAATCTTTTACCTATATATTTTCTTTTGCTGATGGGAATCGATAGTGAAAGTACATAATATAAAATTCGATAATAATGATCGATAAATTAATGTGAACAAACTGCCCTGTATGACTTAGTTATAGTTTTCTTCTTATTAGTTATTATTAAACAACTATAAAACTCGTGCTTTAGTTTAAATTATGATAAATATTTACAACGAAATAGGAAATAATTAATTTGACTGTATAAAATATAGACGACCAACTATGCACTTGGTAATAATTATCTTCACTATTTTCTTTTACCTACTTGTTTACTGGCATTATTAAATTTAAAGTTATTTTATCAATCAAATCAAAACATTAAATTATTTTATGGATCGATGGCAGGGCTTAATTTGATAGATAAATCTTAAATATGTCACAATAAATAAATATATAAATTAATTTCACATTTGAAGCTAATTAATTGAAAAAGAAAGGTTTATCTTTGTCATAAAATGCTTAAGAATATATAGATATAGGGTTTAACCGTACATAAAACCAAGTTTTGTCATATGTCATGTGTCGTGTGTCATGGGGCTTGGGTCATGTGTACTTGTCTATTTTTGTCACTTGTGCATTACAAATTTATTTATTTATTTATTTAACATGAGACTTTATTAACAACATTTCAGGTTCAATTTATACAATAATCTATAAGATTTTCCGATCAACTGCTCCATACTTGTCTCCAAAGCTCGCCTATGCTAGCCAGTCCCTGACGAAAAGACTATGGATGTTAATATTGTTCACACTACAAAAAAAATTATCCCCCTTTCCTTCTCAATTTTCTCAAAAAAAAGAAAACTTAGTTTGAGCTCGAAAATGATCTATAAAGATACAATGATGGTGGAAAAACTTTTTCTATAAAATTTTGTAATTGCCTTTTTCAGATTGAAAAGGGTCTAACAAGTCTAACTAAAACTATTAAATGTTTTTTTTAATTGACTAAGAATCCAGAAATGGTGTCATTATTTTTCTCTAAAAACATTTAACACCGTTTGCCCCGTAAAATAATTATTAAATCCTCATTCAATTTATATATTAAAGGGAGTAGTAATAGTGAGCTATGAGTATCCCCAAAGAGCACATTCTTTCCTTCTTTAAATTATGAACTGCAAAACCAACCTTCATTCATAATAATTTTAGTTTTTTTGCCAATCATTTCCACAAATCAGACTTTTCAACAAAATCTTTACATAATATATTAATTTCCATTTATTTTTCGATTCTATATCATACAATAAAAACAAATAATCGTCTTAATGACCACAATATCGGTATCTCCTTTTCGGCTCATAATTTTCCATTCATTTGAACGACTATATTAATCTTTAGTGACTAAAAACATGAAATGGAGACAGCAGCGACGACAAAAGGCAAAATGCCATCAACAAGTCAATACGTTATCAATAATCAGCAAAAGTAATAAAAGTAATTGCTTACCAATAAAATAATATCAGATTGTTCATTTTATAATTATGATATTATTTATGTTAAGGAAAATTGTACTTTAAACGGAAACCGCAAAGTAATGGAAACCATATTGGACTACTCCTTTTTTTGCTGTGTGGTTCTTTTGAAGTCATATACGCATTTATTAATCAAATTTCCAGTAAATCATTTGGGATAAGCATTCATTTCAATGCTTTTTTATCTCATTTATCATTTGAGATCATTCGGTGGATATAATAACAATAATTGATCCAATAATAATGAAAGAAACGAGAGAAAAGTAGACAATTTTAATGAATCATAAACTGCAGTTTTTATGTTTATGCTTTCGACAACAAGGAATGCTATATGGAAAATGTGTGTGAATTCTGTAATGGTCGAAACATTAAAAAAATATTATTTATTTGTTTCTATGGTCACTCCTAAAAGTTAAGAGTGATGCTTTTTTATGGCCTAAATGCCTAAATCTTTCTCTTAGATAGGTGCCCTATAAATTTTTATTATTTTTGTTTTATATATTTGTAAAATTAAGAAAAAAGTTAAGTCTTAAAATACTTTAAAAGACTTAAAAAAGACTTGAAAAAGACTTGAAAAAGACTTGAAAAAGACTTGAAAAAGACTTGAAAAAGACTTGAAAAAGACTTGAAAAAGACTTGAAAAAGACTTGAAAAAGACTTGAAAAAGACTTGAAAAAGACTTGAAAAAGACTTGAAAAAGACTTGAAAAAGACTTGAAAAAGACTTGAAAAAGACTTGAAAAAGACTTGAAAAAGACTTGAAAAAGACTTGAAAAAGACTTGAAAAAGACTTGAAAAAGACTTGAAAAAGACTTGAAAAAGACTTGAAAAAGACTTGAAAAAGACTTGAAAAAGACTTGAAAAAGACTTGAAAAAGACTTGAAAAAGACTTGAAAAAGACTTGAAAAAGACTTGAAAAAGACTTGAAAAAGACTTGAAAAAGACTTGAAAAAGACTTGAAAAAGACTTGAAAAAGACTTGAAAAAGACTTGAAAAAGACTTGAAAAAGACTTGAAAAAGACTTGAAAAAGACTTGAAAAAGACTTGAAAAAGACTTGAAAAAGACTTGAAAAAGACTTGAAAAAGACTTGAAAAAGACTTGAAAAAGACTTGAAAAAGACTTGAAAAAGACTTGAAAAAGACTTGAAAAAGACTTGAAAAAGACTTGAAAAAGACTTGAAAAAGACTTGAAAAAGACTTGAAAAAGACTTGAAAAAGACTTGAAAAAGACTTGAAAAAGACTTGAAAAAGACTTGAAAAAGACTTGAAAAAGACTTGAAAAAGACTTGAAAAAGACTTGAAAAAGACTTGAAAAAGACTTGAAAAAGACTTGAAAAAGACTTGAAAAAGACTTGAAAAAGACTTGAAAAAGACTTGAAAAAGACTTGAAAAAGACTTGAAAAAGACTTGAAAAAGACTTGAAAAAGACTTGAAAAAGACTTGAAAAAGACTTGAAAAAGACTTGAAAAAGACTTGAAAAAGACTTGAAAAAGACTTTTAAAAGACTTTTAAAAGACTTGAAAAATACTTTAAAAAAAGACTGAAAAAGAAACATAAAAAAGGCTTAAAAAAAATTTAAAAAAAGCTTAAAAAGACTTAATAAAGACTTAAAAAAGACTTAAAAGACTTGAAAAATACTTGAAAAATATTTAAAAATAAAAAAAGACTTAAAAAAGATTTAAAAAAGACTTAAAAACAACTTAAAAACGACTTAAAAGTTAAAAAAAGAGTTAAAAAGAACTGTCAAAATTTACTAGAAAAGTCAAAATTGATAAGCATCGATAAAATTGATAGCATATACAAGAATTGTTAAAAATACACCAGAGTTGTCAAAATGGACAAGAATTCATTAAATCAACAAATTAGAAAGAATTGACAAATATTGACAAGCNAAATGGACAAGAATTCATTAAATCAACAAATTGGATAAGAATTGACAAATATTGACAAGTATGGACAAAAATGCAAAATCATTGTCAATTTTCATCAATCATTTGAGTCAATTTTTGAAATTCTTTAAATTTTAGTCAATTTTGACATTTCTTTTTAAATTTAAAAAAAAAAAATACAATCCATGTAAATTTTTGTTAATTCTTATCCATTCTAGCAAATGCCTTTCTCTTATTTGCAATTTCAACCATTCTTATGAATTCGGGTTATTTTTTGTCTATTCGGTCGTTTACGTAATTTTTTTGTAATTTTTTTGTAAATTTTGCAATTTAGATTATTTTTGGTTCATTTTTAACATCTCATCCGATTGTCGACCTATCAGTTTTGGCAAGTCCGGTCCATTTTTTCAATTTTGGAAATTATTGCCAATTCTGGTTCACTAGTCCTCTTTTGTAAGTTTTATTAATTCTTCTCAATTCTTATTTTTGTCATGTTTTTTTCATATTTTATCATATTCATTAAACCTTTTCTATTCAAATACTGGTTTGTCAATTTTAATATAAGTTCCGTAATTTTGTTCCGTCTTTGTTCCCTCTTCTTCCATTATTTAAATCTTTTGATGCTCTATATTTGTTTTCTTTTTGTTGAGTCGTTGAGAAGCTCTTTGAAAATAGTTATAAACTTCAAGGCGATCAATCGGGTTTTAAACGTTATTGTAGCAAATAAAAAAAAATCTGCCNAAAATAGTTATAAACTTCAAGGCGATCAATCGGGTTTTAATCGTTATTGTAGCAAATAAAAAAAATCTGCTAAAATTTTGAAGATATTTTATATTGCTTTTAATATATTTTTTTAAGGCTGGACCCCAGTGAAACCTTTGAAAGGCGGTATTAAGGTCCTGTAATAAAGTTATATAATCTATCTAACACTAAATGTTTTTGAACGAAACTAAAGATGTTTCAAACAGAAAGTGCCCTCTAGGAGATGAAACCTAAGCCTCAATAACTGATCTTTAATTTGCTTTTTTAATTGAAATTAAAACAAAAATAAAGTCTTAAATTTAGCTGTGAAATATTTTTTGTATCAAATACTACACGTTAAAAGCTTTACAGTCTCTAGTTAGCTACGCAAGTTTCATAATTTTTGATGATACATATTCATTGTAATGTAATAACTTCAATGAGTGCTGATGTATGTACCGTGCTCTTTATGATGATTTTAATGAACTGATGAGAAGATTTATATGATTTAATACATTTTTCTTTAATTACTAGTTATATGGATAAATGATAATAGTAATTTTCATTGGTATATAATGGAATTTTCTATGCATTTCTTTCAATTTCATTTTGATTACCTTGATGTTATGATAACGGAATATTTATGGTCTTGGATTATTATAAAACCAGAGTAATACACATAAAGACCACCGAACAAATGAAGCTAAAAAGGTAATGGAATTTTTTTATATCAAGAGATTTTTAAACGAGTATTTAAAAACTACTAAAGAAGCTTTTTGGAGTGTCTAGAGTCTAGACTCTAGAGTGCTCAATTTAATTTTTAAAACATAACTGAGACCTTTGTCACTGAAGACTATCGTATGAAATCCTGATAATTTTTTTTTTAATATTGCTCAATTTTGTCTGATTTTGTCAGTTTTGTCATTTTTGTTAATTTTTGTCAATTTTTTATTTTTTTCAATTTACAATTTTGTCAGTTTTTGATAATTTTTAACAATTTTGACCATGTAGTTAATGTTGTGCTTGTTTTATTTTTGCCATTATTGTTTTAAAATTTTTTCAGTTTTGCATTTTTTGTCATTTGTGTGACTTTTTTTAAAAATTTGCCTTATTTTTTCCCATTTTTCTCAGTTTTGACAGTTTTCTGTCATTTTCTCTGAATTTTTTCCATTTTCAGTCATTTTTTTCAAGTTTTAACAATTTTTGTCACTGTTTCTGAATTTTGTCATTTCTGAAATTTTTTTTTAAATTTTTCTATTGTTTTTTGTTATTTTTAATCAATTTAACAATTTTGTCAGTCTTTTACAATTTATTCAAATTTCGATATATTTTTTTCGTTTTCGAAAATTCCATTAAATTTTTCTTAGTTTTTTTAATTTTGAAAATTTTTGTCATTTTGTCAAATTTTGTTAATTCTGTAAAATTTTTTATCTTTTCTGTCAACTTTAAAAAAAAATTTAAATTTTTTTCATTTTTGTTATTTATTTTCATGTTTGCCAGTTTTGACAATTTTATCAATGTTTTCCCAATATTTGTGATTTTTTGTCGATTCTTTTATTTTTTTGTCGATTTTGGACTTTTGTTTTTAATTTTCCTCTATTTTCTATTTTAGAATAGTTATTAAATCTCCAACAGACAGGCGGTCCGAAAAACAACTTTTTGATCAGGAGGTCATGATTGTTGGAGAAAACAAAATCCTGCCCCTTGGGGATGCTCCTTTTTGCCATTCTGAAATTTACCAAAAAGGAAAATGAAATGAACACCTGGTAATTTGATAATCGTCAAATTTATTTTTTGCTCATTTTTGTTAATTTTGTCATTTCTATAAGTTTTTGTCAATTTTGTAATTTTTTTCGTTAATTTTAATTTAATGTTTGTCAATTTTGTCAATTTTTCCCAATTTCTGTTGATTTTTGCCAATCTGTAAATTTTTGTAAATTTTGAATATCCAATTTTTGAATCAATAATTTTAAGTGTCGAATTAACGTTTGGAACGTCTGAGAATCTAAGAATTTTGGCAGTGTACTCGCAGTTCAAAATATAATATGCTCCAGGTATTTAATAAGGCTATTGTCAGCCTTTTAGTAAAAAATTATAATTATATGTATTTCTGGAACATATTTCGATCTAAAAACCAGATTATACTAACGACACATATATGCACCAATAATTGCATATTTCGTTTCACTCTCCTCCAGCTCTGCGTGCAAAAACAAAACCTCAACCAACTCTACATAGGTGCCTATATACTTATGAATATGATATTCATTTAATAAACCAACTAACGATCTATAAGACAATTATTAGGTGTAAATGATACATGAATTATGTGACTGCCTATAAAACTTCGGTTATCTGATATCTGTTGTCTATTTGTGAATGCAACATAGAATATACATATATGTAATATATAAAACATAGTTATATATATATGCACACCGCGATGTTCATGTTCTCTGTCGTATTAATAAGGAAGAAAATAATGTAAATTGAATAATTAGAAGTTGATAAACATGACGTGTGCTTTAAGGTGTGCATTTAATCTCTTATTACAATTTCATTTTGATGTGGTAAACCATTTTGTGTCTCTACTTGCAAAAAAAAACTAAAACTATTATCTAACATTTTTTTTAAATTAGAAATTAATTGTAGACCTTTAGGGTGAAATATGGATCAATCATCGCGAGCATAAAAACAATATATTAAATGTATGTCAAAATATTATAAAATAAAATGTTAAAATTGAAACGAAAACAATTTCACGAACACCTTAAGCTACTCATCAGCGTCTAATCAAAATATCAAACATTTTTATTGCGTATTTTCTATGTCTGATGTACATTGAATGTATTATACATATATGTAGTATGGATAACATAAACGTGACATAAACATGACATCATATCATCGTACGGGAAATTCACCTTCACTTTCGATGAAAAAAACCTTTGCACGACTATTTGCTTTCTTTTGCTGAATAGCATCAGAATTGGCGCTATGTAGATTTTTATTAGTTTTTTTGATGTAATAATAATGATTTGTATATTACTTAGATCAAAGAAGGAAGGTCAAAGATCCGATATCTGAGTAAGATCATTAATGACGCCACGTCTTTGAAAGCGTTATGGTTTCGACATTTGGGGAAGGGGAGTCCTGCGACGTCATAATATAATCGGTGCATTCTTAGGGGCCGTCCATAAATCACGTAACGCAAAAAATTACCATTTTAGAACCCCCTCCCCCTCCGTAACAGAGTGTAACAAAATCTCAAAACCCCTCCCCCTAAATTACGTAACAAAAATTTTTCAAACCCCCCTAAAAATATTTTAGTTGCATTTATTTGGAATAGAAAAAAATACACTAGGAAAAGCAAAATATTAAAGATTGATAATTGAACATTAAAGTAATAATTTAAACAAATTTTTTTTTTAAATGCTTAAGTTTTTACCCGTAAAAATAATAAAATTAGTGTTACGTAACAATTTAATCATACCCTACCTCCCCCATGGAACAGTCCGTAACAAATCTTGGCACCCCTCCCCCTTATCTGCGTTACGTAATTTATGGACGGCCCCTTAGCTGATTTGTGTTTTGAAAAAGAAAAACTAAGAAAACAAAAACAAGTTCTCATTCTTGTCAATTTTCTTATTTTTTGTCAATTTTTTTTTTTTTTAATTTCGTCAATTTCTGTCAATTTTGACTATTTTTCAAAAACTGCTTTAAATATTGTCAATTTTGTCATTTAAGACAGTTTTTTTTTCATTTTTCTCAAATTTGTCCTTACTGAATATTTTTGTTTTTGAAAGTGTTTGGCAAATTCGTGTAATTTTTGTCAATTCAGACGATTTATCTAAGCTTTTGTCAGTTCTGTCAATTTTGTCAATTTTGACCTTTTTTTTTTGCTAATTTTACCATTTGTTTCATTTCTGGCAGTTTTTACAATTGTTGTAATTTTTTTTAATTTTTGATATTTTTCAATTTTGTGAAGTTTTCACAATTTTTGTTAATTTTCGATAATTTTTGTCATTGTAGTTCATTTTGTTATTTGTTTAATTTTTGACATTTTTGTTCCAAATTTTTCTCCGTTTTGCAATTTTCGACGTTTGTGACTTTTTTTTCAATTTCAGTCAATTTTGTCAATTTTTCTCAATTTTGACAATTTTTGTCAATTTTCTGATTTTTGTCCTTACTGACATTTTTTTTAATTTTTTGTACTGTTCTGCAATTTTTGTCATTTTCATTCAATTTAAATAATTTCTATCAATTTTGTTTTTCTTGTTAGTTTTTGACAATTTTATTAAAAAATTTCAGTTTTGATAATTTTGACAATTTTGTCAATGTCTGCCAATTTTATAATTTTTTGACAATTTTTTTAAAATGTCTTTTTTGACATTTTTAACATGTTTTTTTTGACATTTTTTTCAATTTTGTCATTTATTTTCAATCTTGCTCAATTTTGTCTATTTTTGCATTTCTGTAAATTTTTGTCAGTTTTGAATTTATTTGTCAATTTTACAATTTTTTCAGTTTTCGACAATTTTGACCATGTAGTGTCATTTGTTTAATTTTTGTTTTAAATTTTTGCATTTGTCACTCTTTTTAAAACTTCCCTCAATTTTTGTTAATTCTTTTTCCATTTTTATCAATTTTGACAAATTTCTGTCATTTTTCTCAATTTTTACCATTTTATGTATTTTTTTTTGTAAAAATCAGAATTTTGTTCTTTCTGACATTTTGAAAATGTTTCTTCTGTCAATTTTGGTCATTTTTAATAAATTAAAACAATTTCTGTCAATTTTGTTATTTTTGACAGTTTTTAACAATTTTGTCCAATTTCGATATTTTTTTTTCATTTTTGACAGTTTTATTAAATTTTTTTAGGTCTGTCAATTTTGACAATTCTTGTCAATTTTGATAATTTTGTCAAATTTATCAATTTTTTCATATTTTTTCTCAGTTTTGATGTCATTTGTTTCTATGTTTGACCATTATGATAATTTTCATAATTTTTTTTCCAATTTTGTGAATTCAGACAATTCTTGTCCATTTTGTTGATTCTGTCAATTTCTGTAAATTTTTTATAATTTTTTGTTGTTGTCATATTTGTCAATCCTGACAATTTTTTGTCTATTTTGCTCATTTTGTTCAATTTAGTCATTTCTGTAAGTTTTTTTATTGTAAATATAAATTTTGAAAATGTTTGTCATTTTTTGCTAATTTCTGTAATTTTTTGACATTTTTGAATATTCAATTTCTGAATCAATAATTTTAAGTGTCAAATTAACCATTGGATCGTCTAAGAGCCACCTCTGAGAATAACTCTGTGGTGGACAAGCTTAAGACCTTAAAACTATCATTTAGTAAAATAATTATCAAAATTGAATTCATTGTTAAAAATTTTCGGTACTATTTTACTAATTTCGGTTCTAATGCCTTAGGGGCGTAGTATATACCAACTTAATTCTTCTCCAAATAATGTCTGAAAATTCATATCAAATCAACCTATAGGGTAGATGCTCAATTAGTAACAGTGGTACCTGAATGATTGACAATTAAATAATTATCGCCTTTTGAAGTTCTGCAAAACAACAGTCCTTTGGACTACAAGGTCTTTTTAAAATTTGACCGTGTAGAGTACTCTCTTATGATCAGGTTAAGAAACCATGCCAATTTTTATTTCGATAGAACCTAAGACTAATTTTCTAATATTCTAATGTTCTTTTTATTTGAATTTTAGCAACAAAAAAGTTCTTATACCCCGTGGGATAAAAACTCTCAATTACATTTTAATTACCTGTCTAGTCAATTTCACTCTATTCAATCGTAAAGTGCTCATTATTCAATGTACATCAACGCATAATCCGCTTTAAAACTATATACATCGTTCGTATAGGCACGTAAAGAACACAATTTTTTTATTAAGGCTTCATTCTCACATATCGATTTTACATTTTATATGTAAAAGTATGTAAAGAAGCCTTAAAATTTTGCGAAAATATGCAAACAATTCAGTTCCTTTATAATTTCCTTTGAATCCGGTCATATTTTGGTTACGCATTAGTAAATCTCCATTCTTTTTGCCGGAAAGATGTAAGTAAATCTTTTGTTTCATTATTGCATTAGAGGGGAAATCAAGCGACGAACCCAAAAATATTTGCACTTGACATCTAAAATGGAAAAATAAGATATGGTTTAATAGCTATAATTTATAAGCCATGATTGCAGGAGAGCTATTATCGTTAATCTTCTGTCTTCTGTGAATGCGCATTGGAAAAACTAATGGCATAAAGTAATGTAAAATTTATATTTGGTTCATGTTATGCTTTTACATTTATTAGATGTATATTTTTTCCATCGAGACTCAGGTTAATCGATTATGAACTTGAAAACGTTTTGAGTTATCAAATAATTGACGATTATTATATGGCTATTAAATGCTTTTTTAGTCTTTTGGGACTTTGTTGTGGATGTTTAGTAGCTGGTTTTGTTTTATGATACAAGTTTTTAAGCTTAAAAATAAAAGCAGATATTGTCAAAACTTTTGACTAACTGGGACCCTATATTCAGTTTAGTGCCTTAGAAGTTTGGACCAAAAAGCTAAAAATGATGGGTCAAAAGCAACAGACTCACACGCACACACACACACACAC
>JXOU01002209.1:6425-23215 GCA_001014815.1 Chaoborus trivitattus | reverse complement strand
TAAATTTTGTAAAATCATTCTAATTTTTTTATGTCAACTTCGCGCTTATTTAATAAAACTCAGACATATAATATATAAGTATCATTCGATATGAAATAATCAATATTTCATAATAAATAAAATATGTTTGAAATTCATTTAGGTTGTTTTAAATCTGATTCTTTGTCTGAAATAACCTGTACATATTTCCTATTAACTATTTTGTTTGAATTATATCGAATTATATCTTTTCTAGAAAATAAATTTTGAAAAAATAATGTAATATTTGAAAAAAATCATTTTTCTCATGGCTGTATTGAATAAACTGATAAATGTATTACTTATTATCAGTGTCGTTGTAAATCTTGATGGGTTGGTCAATGGTTACATAATGAACTGTAAAGATAATGAGAAGAAGAGTAATGAATAAATGCGACATATAAAATAGTTTTCAAGATAAAAAACAGTTTTTTTATTGAGTTATTTTAACAAAAATTATATTTTTTATTTTTGACACTTTTACTCACCTTTTTATTTGTTGGCCTTGCCATTTTCTGGTTTATCAATGTCATCATCACGTTCGAGTCCTTTTCCTCTTAAGGTCATTTCGATCTGATATTGACGATTTTTGTGTGCCTTACAATCTTCTTCTGCGTTGTACTTGCGTATGATAGCATCATGAACAGCTGAATTATATTCTATTCCAGCCATTTCACGATGCTTTTCCAGCATTTTGTTTAGTTGAGTGTTAATTTGCGTACCGGCATTTAAGAATCCAACTTGACCGCAAATAGCTATGGAAAACAAAAAATAAACTATATTTAAAATTTTTCATAATTTGTAATAAAGTTTTCTTTCTATATTGCAATTTTTTAAAAGATTGTCAAACATTCAAATAAAAAAAAAAACAAAAGAATATATCATGTCTTAAAATTGAATATTCTGTAATAATTTTTTTCTTCTTTATTGCAAAGATTTTAAGACTGAAAGACTTTCGAACTGTATACAATAACTTAAAACTAGTATAGTTTTAAAGAAATTTTTAAAGATAGAGTTTAGCAGTAGTTTGTGTTGTATTTGTAATAAGATTCAGTTTTCTTGTTTGATATTTTTTTATGTCTCTTTAAATGCACTTTANCAGTAGTTTGTGTTGTATTTGTAATAAGATTCAGTTTTCTTGTTTGATATTTTTTTTATGTCTCTTTAAATGCACTTTAATTCAGTTTCTTGCAAAGTACGTCTGTAATTTGTAATAATTCATCATACTTTTTTCAAGTTTTGTAACAAAATAAACTTTAAAGTTATACTTACAAACGAGAACGTTGATTTTCTCTTCCTGAAGGCCTATTCTTCTAATTTCTTTGCCTCTAACTTTGCATCCTGACACTGAGCAGTGAAGGACCTTCGAAAAATCCCACAGATACGGTGCAAACTGGCGCACGATACTTTGAACTGGTGTTTTGTGATTTTTTGAGAAGGCAATTGCAATGTTTTCTTCAACCATTCGTGGACTTATACCATAGTCAATACTTCCATAGTATTTTTTGTCAGGCTGTAGATAAATATACACAATAAGAAAAAGATTCATTCCAAAATATTCTTTACTCACAATAAGTTCCCACTCCTTCTCTGCTGAGTTGTCTTGATTGGTCTATAAGTAAAAAGAGAATTCGAGCTATTATTAAAATATACTTTANTTTTTCAGTAATGTTAAATTTTTTTTTTTTTTTTTTTTTTTTGATTTTGAAAAAGATATCAAAATTTATTATAAAAATGGATTTATTTGAAATGATTTTGTGATAATGTTTTCTGATCCCAATAATTTTACAACATTTTAAAAAACTGAATAAAATATTGAGCATAAGAATTGCAACCACAAAATAAACTGATTTCTATTATGACAAAGCAAATTGTAATTGTTTTTACTGTATTTATGTTTAAATACCGAGCTTGGAATACATTATTACATATTCATTACAAATTATTCAAGTTTTGTAATGAGTTAAATTCTTTTTTTGATTTTTTTTAAATAAAATNTTCAAGTTTTGTAATGAGTTAAATTCTTTTTTGGATTTTTTTTAAATAAAAGNCAAATTATTCAAGTTTTGTAATGAGTTAAATTCTTTTTTTGATTTTTTTTAAATAAAATAATAGTACATACCGTGATATTTTTATCATCTAGAATAGAAGAAATCATAGATAGCTTCAAGTTAAGTGCCTTTCTTTTTTCTCTGCTACTTCTAAGTTCTACTTCGCAGTTCTCATAATCTCTTCTCATATTCTTGAAGTCGCTCTTGTATTCATAAGCCAAGTTTTTATAGTTGTCCAAATCTTTTTCAAGCTGCGATATTTTTTCATGCATTGTCTCATTTTCCAATTCGATCTTATGCATATATGCTTCTGGATCAAGAGATTTTTCTCGAACTGCGTCCGTGGAAAAAAATCTCGGTTTCTGATAGGCTGGACGTTTTTGAACTAGAAAATTTAGTTTAAAATATAATTTTAAATAAATTTATCAAGTTTTATTTGTTTGTTAAAATCATGGTCTTGAATGGTATGAATTACAAGTTTTATTATAGATTTTAACAAATTGGGAAAAGAAATATTGAAGCTTGTAGCAAAAACTGAGACTAATTTTAAGTTTTAGAGTTTAGATTTTTTAGTATTTTTTGATAGTTAAAAACATATTTTATAATAAAAATAAGTCATTAAAAAACATACCTTTTGAAAGTAGTGTGTTTGTTGCCTTCAATTTTGTGGCAGTATTAGCTAAATTGGCAACAATAGAGGTCTGTTCAATGGGGACCGACTGATTTGTAGCAGCTTCTTTTCGATTGTGCTGCCCTGGCTCTTCCTCAATATCATCATCATTTGAGCTAACATCCTGATATTCCATAACATCAATTGAATCGATTCTAATAGGAAGAAGTATAATTAAAATGATGTATGAAATTTTTTGTCACTCATTTTCCATAATATTTTACAGACATGGTATAATATCTAAACATATTTATCAAGCTATAATTATTTTGACTTCAGACGTTGATTACAAGATATAAAAAAATTCCTTCAATTATATGAAAATTTATTACTAGTCTTGACAAATGTATAATGGAACCATAAAATTGTACAATAGGTAACTAAAATAGTTTAAATAATATACCTTTTTCGTTTATTATTGGCTTTACGATTATCACCACTTGAGGAGGCGATCCCAAGCTGATCTTCATATCTATGAATATAATAAAACACAATTTTTCAATAACTTTATTACAAAAACATTCAAAATTCAAAATTTATCTTCAAATTTATTGAACGTACCTAATTCGTTTTAAGCCATCTTTTCCTTTTCCTTTGGTACTGAAAAAGAAAAAAGTGTTAATTAGTTAGAGATTATATATATAAATATATATATATTTGTTTAGGTTTTTCTCACAAATGTTTCAAATAATATTTAATAAGAAACTAAAAATGTAAATCATAAATTTTTCTTTTTTAGTAATACATGTGGATACATTGATAACAAATAAACACATTTACGACATAAATATACAAAAAAGCGTTTGATCTAAATTTCTTTAACTATCTGTTGAAAAAAAAAAATTTATACATACCGTTTTTGTGTTTTCNAAATTTCTTTAACTATCTGTTGAAAAAAAAAATTTATGCATACCGTTTTTGTGTTTTTCTTCTCTTTTCTTGAGTCATGTTTGGCAATTTGGTCTTGATCTGTTTGTTGGTTTTTGTCACTGAAAACAAAAAGAAAATGCATGTTAGTAATACAGAAAAGTGCTATGGGTTAATCAAAAAGTGCAATAAATTTTAAAAAATCTGTAATTTAAAAGAGAGTTGGCACAAGCAAACAATAGCTGATGTAAAACAGAAGAAAAAAACTTAAATTAAGTGTTATTATTATAAAATAAAAATATACCTCTTGCGTGAAGACTTTTTAGCCTTAGTTTGAATTTCATTGGTAGCTTTATCATTCTGTGCAGCATTTGAAACATTTTCTGTAGTTTTGTTTGGTGGAACATCTGCAACACTTTCTACAGTTTCTTGGACTGGTGGACTTGTTGTCTGTTCCAATATTTTTCCAGTTCTAAAAAATATGCAACGAAAAATTGAAAATGTATTATTAACAAGGAAATTTTTATAACGGTTTTAAAAACATTTCTAGTTTGAATACTTGAACAAATATGAATGGAAAATAGCACTAAAATAAAATAAAAGTTTATGAGTCAGTTTGCAAACTTTTATATAATTGTTAATTTTTACCTTTCTTGGTCATTGGTAGTAGAATCATTTATTGTAGAATCATTTGAGTGCTCGCTGCCAGAATCTTCCATCGGAGATTTAAATTCATAACTATATTGAGAAACAATAAAAATAAACATGAATTATGCTTCTGAATAAACAAGGTTTATTGACAACTGATACTATAAATTTAGTTTTTAATAGATTGATAATTTTAAATATAAAATGTATTATTGAATTCACTATAGTTCTACTTTTATACTCAAAAAACTATACAAACTCCATCAAATTTGATATGAAAATAATAAAATGTCATTCAAGCTAAACTAATAATTAAAAAAAAGTTAAATTTGAGTGCTTGCTGCCTGAATCTTTCACCGGAGAATTGTTTTTAATTAATATAGTTTTTTCATTTATCGTGTATATTATATACGATTTAATCTGTGACAAACCTATTCTTCATTTGAAAAAAAATTTAGCACCAAAACTTCTTGAAAAATTTAAAAAAACAAAAAATCGTAATAGATTTATTTATCTGTGGAACACATGCAGAAATAACTTATATACACTATAGTTAGAAACAAACTGACAAAACGCAGTGATTGTACGTGTGTATACATCTATGTATGTATATCATCTCTTCTTTTTTTCTATAAGACTCACAAATACACTGACATACAATAATTTTTATTCATATGTATGAGAGAGTTTCAATCATTTAACTATTTTATACTCATTTCAATTAATGTATTATGCAAACCATTAAATGTAAAACCAACCTTTTGAATTTTAAAACTTTAATATCAAAATGTGTGACATAAGATATAAATATATAATAATTTATCGCTGCTCAAAGTTCATTATAAGAATGTGAAAAAAGTTTAAATATGTGACATACCTATTCATCATTATAAACAAATAAATTTAGCACCAAAAAGTTAATGTATTAGCTCAGTTTTAAAAGTAAAAATTATAACGTATGATTAAAAGTTTTAGTTGTAAAAATAAAAAGAATCGTAATAAATTTTATTAATTATGGAACACATGCAAAAATAACTTGTCTGCACCAAGGTTAGAAACAAACTGAGCGTATGAATATAAACATTTCTCTTTTCTCCTTTTTTATAAGACTCACAAATACACTGACATACAATAATTTTTATTCATATGTATGAGAGAGTTTCAATCATTCAACTTTTTTATACTCATTTAAATAAATATTTAACGCAAACGTCTTAAATTCTATNACTTTTTTATACTCATTTAAATAAATATTTAAGGCAAACGTCTTAAATTCTATAACTTTAATATCAAAATGTGTGACATAAGATATATATACATAAGATTTTATCGCTGCTCAAAATTCATTATGAAAATGTTAAAAAATGTTATGTACATTTGAATATGTGACATACCTATCCGTCATTTTAGAAGCAAAAATTTAACACCAAAATTATCTTGAAAATTCTTAAAATCATTAATCGTAATAGATTCAATTGAGTATGGAACACATGAAAATAAACTAGTCAGCACCAAAGTTAGAAACAAACTGAAAAAAACACAGTGAGCGTATGTGTGTAGACATATTCTCTCGTCTTCTTTTCTCTATCAGTTTCACAAATACATATACAAAAATACTTTTTGTTTCAATATATGAGAGAATTTGAATAATTTAGCTTTTACATACTCATTTAAATAAATGTATTACTCAAACTATGAAATGTATTACCAACACCTTCAATTCTACAATTTAATAGAAAATATATATATGACATGCTACTCATTTAAATAAATGTATTACTCAAACTATGAAATGTATTACCAACACCTTTAATTCTACAATTTAATAGAAAATATATATATGAAATGCTCACTATTACATAGTTAACGTTACTAACCTCAAATAAATGAATATATGTTGATGTCACTAGGCAGAAAATGTTGGTACAGCTCCTGTAATTTATTACAAAAACTATTAAATTTGAAATTGAGTGTAAGTGTAAAATATATTACCTTTCATAAGTTTATTATATTTTTTTAATATTGACATTGTTACTCATTTGGAAGTGGCTGAGTTTTCTTCTGTACATATACATAATATTTTTTTTTTGTGAGACGTATATTTACATTATTTTATCAGTTTTTTTAATTTAATATTGAAAAGAAGATTTTGCTTTATGCTTATGTTTAAATTTAGTTCTCCAAACGATCAAATTTGAAGCCAAGCTTTTGTTGTCCAACTATAGGAAATGTATCAAAAGGTCTTCCACACTCAGTAGCTTTCTTTATAGAAATTTGTTCACCACAGTCGTCGAGCAAAAAACAGTTGAAATTTTCCGTACTAGTTGTATAATCATGTCTTTCAAGTATGAAATAAAATATTTTTTTTTTATTACAAGATATGATATCCATTATTTTATACACATTTTTTCTATCATCTGATATGAAAAGCGATGGTTTATAAACTGTTCCCCTGATTTCTATATTTTTATATTCAAATAATAATTCATTTGCTTCGAAAGGAACGTCAATATGATTATAATAGTTTTTGATGTTTCTTTTGTGTATTTTAGGGTTGGAGAAGCGTATCACTTCTTGCTGTATCAAATCATGCTGCTGTACAAGGAAACTTGAAAATTTATACATATATCTTCTTCCTAATGACAAGCTTATATTCTTTTTGGAAGTTGTTGCTGATAAATACCTGTTGATAACATATATTAAACCTTCGTATCTCATGCACCACATATAAATAAGAGGTCCAGAATATTTGATTATAGTTGGATAATGTGTTATAAAATGAAATTTTGGTATTAAATTTCTTCCAGTTAGTAGCTGATATCTAAAATGGTGCTCAGAGATCGCATCTTTCAGTTTCATAAGTTTACAAGTATCAAATGAAGTATTCATAATAAGCTCTACCATATTTTCTAAAGCTACAACAAGTTTCAATGTTTCATCATCCTCAGGAATCCTGTGGCCAACCATTGGAAGAAATAGTTTCATCAAAACTAGGCCTTCATAAGCTGTTAGTCTTAATCCGCCATTCACAAAATTTCGCTCTGTTAGTCTATTACGTGACCATATCATTCCATAATCAAATTTGCATAATATGTTACAAAACTCGTTTGATGTGAAATAGTTTTTCTGCATAAAATCGTTAATAGCAGCCTGTAGTGTAATTGGAATTGCTCCTTCTAAAACATCATGCATTATATCCGAGGAAAAATTTGTTAACACATGATAGTATGGTATATCATTCAGTGGTGATTCATAAAGTATTCCAGAGGTCTTAGTATCTATATCAGCCAAATAGTTATCTATTCTACGAATTAATGTATCATCTTCTACATAGGCTGTAAGTCTAGACTCTTGTGGCATAATACAAACTCGACACATTTTTTTATGCATAAAACCTTTAGTAAAATCCAATAGGTCATTTTGCGCTAGGTTATCTCCAACCACCATTGTAAATATAACATAAACTCTTATTTCTGTGTTATAAATCTTAATTTTTATTCCATTAGTTGATATATCTTTAAGTACTTCCAAAAACTTTTTCAAACACGTACTTCTCCTTCTACCCTGAAGAAAAACTTTACGCAAAAAAGCAGCTGGGAACAGATATGCTAGATTAGAGAGTTTATATTGTTCAAGAAGTAAAAAGTGATAGTTAAACATTGACAAGGATTGTGAGCCAGCTTTGTGTCCAGTTTTATTACCAACAGTAAAATCATCATTATATACTGCAATTGGCAGCATTATTTTATTCGGATTATCTGCAATGATGTTTCGCCATTTTATACCCTGCACAAAATGACTTATTGTTGTTTCATCATTCATCAAATCTGCCATCCGTTCCATCATACTTTGAAGGACTCCTGGTAGTTCCAAAAATGTTTTCATCATAAACTTTATTGGCATAAGTGTACCAGTCTCTTCAACCATCCTGTACTCTTGTCTTCCCCTACGCATAACATTTTTAAGTTTTTCTCTAATTAGGAACCTACTAGGTTCTTGATATAGTGCAGCATTTATTAGGTATTTACGAAGTTTATACAAAGTTGCAACTTCTATAAATGGATTTTTAGTGACTGAAATGATTGTATCACGATTTAGTTTGAAACATGTATAGTCTGGAATACCTTCTAGAAAATGTGCAATGGGACTTGTGACTATATGAATATTTAAAATTACTTCCTCTATTCTTTTTGAGGTAATGTCAAAATTTTCAAATAATTTCAAAAGAAAACAAACCGCATTTTTTGTTACCAATGCTCTAAAATTATCATAATCTTGTTGCACATTATCCGCTACGGGTATCAAATTATTTAATGGTGGTTGTAATAGATTATTTAATGGTGGTAGTAAATTATCCAAGGAAAAATTTACATTTTTAGGCAAGTTTTCGTTTATTGGTATAACTTGTATTTCATCATTAAAGTCGTTCCGTTCATCATGCCTTTTCATATGTTTACTATATGTTTTTTTATCAGTTGTTGCATGAGGGCATATTGTACAATAAAATGTTGTAACCTCTCTATGTTCAGTAACTAGATGTCTGATGATACTAATATCAACAAGTTGATTTTTACAAACAAAGCACTTCATTTTTGTTACAAGAAAAGATAAATCTAAAACAAAACAAAGGAAAATAAACTTTAATTTGATATTCTGTGGAGTCCTTAAAATAAAAATAGTCCATAATCAATAATTTAGAAATTTCAGGATATTAAAAAATATTTATTTTATTAATGTAATACATAGGTTCAAACAGTGCCCCAGCACTTTATTAATGTAATATCAATTATACATTATTTATACTTAAATTAATCTGATTTGAGTTCTTCGGCAAGAGAACGGATAAATGGGCGAATGTATAC
This sequence comes from Chaoborus trivitattus, assembly GCA_001014815.1. Lineage (NCBI taxonomy): Eukaryota > Metazoa > Arthropoda > Insecta > Diptera > Chaoboridae > Chaoborus > Chaoborus trivitattus. The sequence goes on along the minus strand of JXOU01002209.1, from coordinate 14,099 downwards.
GTCTACTGGTATATCTTCAAAAAATGTCAATTGAAAAAGTTTCCAGAATTCACTGCATTGAACTTGAAAAGGAATTTGGAAAACAAAATGAGCTTTAAACGCACATTCCACAGCATCAAGAATATTTATGAAATTATATGTAATAGAATCAAAGTAAACAATGTAGTTTTCTTCCTTATTTGGATTATTTTTAATTTCTGCAAGCATTATGTTGGTTGATATTCCGTACTCCTTATTCAAATTAATTTTTTTATTTCTTTTTTCTTCATACTCTAAAATAGTTTTTGCAGAATCCATAAAATATTGAACACTGTTCACAAGAGAAAATTTCCAAATTTTTGTCTTCGATTTGCAATTTGAGGTAGGTGGAACAAGAGCATGAATCGCTTTCAAAATACAGAAATTTTCTTCGTCTAAAAATAAGAGATTATAATGTAATTATTAGAGGATGTATTATAGAAGGTTCAAAATTCAATATCAATATAATATATATTGTTATGAAATTGAGTATTTTTTTTATTATCTTACTTGAAAATATTAAATTTTTTTCATTATTTATGGTTTTCATTTTTTTTATCTTGCTTTCTATTGATTTTAATGAATCAATAGTTTCCCTTTTTCTGACATTTCTCATTATATATGGTATAACAACCAGAACAAACTTGACCCATTTTGACTGAAAACTGTCTTCATTATTTGGAAACATTATACCAAAATCTATGTCAACCTGAAAATATATATTACTAATGATAATTTTTCTAAAATTATATTTTAAAAATTTACATAAACGTGATTGTCCATATAGGATGGCCATTTTTTGAAAGCATTAGCAATTTCTTTGCGTGAAGATCTTAGTTCATGGAACATTTTTAATCTACGACAGTGAGTCATCTTCCAGTCTTCTCGAGTAATACTTTCTTTATCAAATTCAGCCTTATGTATTATATCTTCAATGTCAGTGTCAGTATTGTCTGCAAGTATAACAAATGCGAATTAAGAAACTAATATTTTAAACTAATCAGATAAAATACAAACCAAACGAATATGATTCTAGAGCAAAATCAGAATTTGGCGTACATGACTCAGAGTCTTCGGTTGTCATAACTTTTAATTTTTTATTAATGTAATCTCGTCTGTTATAAAATGCACCACCTCTTTTACCGTTTTTATTGCGATAATAATAATCCTATAATAAATATTTTTTAAATGATTTTACATGTTTGATATATTGTTAGACAAACCGCGTCCTCATTTGGTAATAAGTCTTTCACATATTGTGTTAAGTTTCTCATCAATCCATAATTCATTTTCTTTTTTTTCGACTGGAGCAATCGGAAAGTAGAAGTTACTAAAATTCTTCTTTTTTGATTGTCTCTGAACTTGCCATCGATCACATCATCTTCTCTAAAATTAGTTTCTATCAAGTGATGCATTTCCTACGGGTAAGTTATAATATTTGTTATCATACACTAACAAAATATGACGATAATAACCTTTTTTGTTACGCCAGCACTGTTATCATCAGTATCCGACCCTAAGTCACTACTTTCGATATTTTCAACTCTCAACCAATTCGATTTGGTAGTACTTTTCGGCACCACAGTCTCTGTTGCAATAGTTTGCTTTGTAATATCAGCAGAAACACGTCGAATTAGAGGAAGTATATTATCATTTAAAGTAGCGTTAATAATTTCCTTCAAGTTTTTTGACTCTTTTGTGATTATGTTCTAAAAATTTAACAATATGGTTATTCTTGAAAAACTTTGAAATAAAAATGAAATATTATCAAATACTGACGTTTTCCAATCTGTAATTTTCTAGACATTTTTCGAAACGAAATCTGTCACCTATAGCCGATTTGAAAACTGTGCTACAATCATCTGCAGTAAGGTATGGTAATATCTCTAATGTAATACCACATTTCTGGAACGCTTTAATAAAGGTAGAAAACCCCCATTTTTCCAGCAAAGCTTCCATTATTAAGGAAAATAATACTGCCTGGAAATGGTAAAAATAATTTCTTAAATATTTATCATGATGCCTTGAATAAGCAATATATGTATATACAAAAATATAAAACATCAATCAATTAAACTTGATAATAGAATGATTGGGGATTGTAATAGAAATAAGCGTAGTTGATCAACATATATCACATTCAAATATATATTTGCTATTGATTGTTACAAATAAAATTTAACGTAGTACTATTGTACAATTTTAAAGTGTAAAATTGAACGGTCAAAAGTAATTTACAGACACATTGACTGTTAACAGTTTTCACAAATATTTATCCTATCAAAACCAGAATAACAAGTTCGACACTTTGTTTTAGTTTTTCTCTTCAGAACAGATTTCTGACAATTGATATTACAATTACTGAGATTAATAATAGAAATTTGCACATTAACCATTGTTTATTACTTTGTTTTGATTTTTATTTTCAGAAAAGATTTCAACTGATGTGCTGTAATACTTTGTTTCGATTTTCATCTTCAGAAAAGATTTTTTATAATTGATATTACAGTTATGGAGAATGATAATAGAAATTCGAACAAATTAATCGCTCTGTGACACTGTGTTTTGATTTTAATCGTCAGAAAAGATTTCCAACGTTTGATATTACAATTATTGGGGAATACAATAGAATTATGCATAGTCGATCAACATTTATCGTATGAAAATATTAATTTATCTTTAAAAATTACAAATAATATGTGACGTTTTACCTTTTTGCTTCTGCGTATCACTTTGACAGTTTATTTTACACTTCAAAAATTATTCTTCCTAAAAACTTATTGGAATATATATATCAATAATTGGAACACATTTCATAATAATTCACGAACCTTACTCAACCAAATCAGCGCACAGACTGAGCGAGACTCTCTCTCAGCTTAGCTTTTATAGGTATATTTTTGGGAGAGGGTAAAAAAAAATAAGAGATAATTTTTTTTGGGATGTTTATTAGAAACTAAATCCCAAATTATCAGTTCTGTAATACTTTGTTTTGATTTTCATTTNTTATGGAGAATGATAATAGAAATTCGAACAAATTAATCGCTCTGTGACACTGTGTTTTGATTTTAATCGTCAGAAAAGATTTCCAACGTTTGATATTACAATTATTGGGGAATACAATAGAATTATGCATAGTCGATCAACATTTATCGTATGAAAATATTAATTTATCTTTAAAAATTACAAATAATATGTGACGTTTTACCTTTTTGCTTCTGCGTATCACTTTGACAGTTTATTTTACACTTCAAAAATTATTCTTCCTAAAAACTTATTGGAATAGATATTTCAATAATTGGAACACATTTCATAATCATTCACAGACCTTACTTAACCAAATCAGCGCACAGACTGAGCGAGACTCTCTCTCAGCTTAGCTTTTATAGGTATATTTTTGGGAGAGGGTAAAAAAAAATAAGAGATAATTTTTTTTGGGATGTTTATTAGAAACTAAATCCCAAATTATCAGTTCTGTAATACTTTGTTTTGATTTTCATTTTCTGAAAAGATTTCCCATAATTGATATTACAGTTATGGAGAATGATAATAGAAATTTGAACAAATTAACCTCTCTGTGATACTGTGTTTTGATTTCCATTGTCAGAAAAGATTTCAGAAGTTTGATATTACAATTATTGAGGAATATAATAGAATTGTGCGTAGTCAATCATCATTTTTCGTATGAAAGTATTGATTCATTTTTAAAAATTACAAATAATATGTGACGTTGTACCTTTTTGCTTCAGCGTATCACTTTTACTGTTTATTTTCCACTTCAAAAATTATTCTTCCTAAAAACTTATTGGAATAGATATTTCAATAATTGGAACACATTTCATAATCATTCACAGACCTTACTTAACCAAATCAGCGCACAGACTGAGCGAGACTCTCTCTCAGCTTAGCTTTTATAGGTATATTTTTGGGAGAGGGTAAAAAAAAATAAGAGATAATTTTTTTTGGGATGTTTATTAGAAACTAAATCCCAAATTATCAGTTCTGTAATACTTTGTTTTGATTTTCATTTTCTGAAAAGATTTCCCATAATTGATATTACAGTTATGGAGAATGATAATAGAAATTTGAACAAATTAACCTCTCTGTGATACTGTGTTTTGATTTCCATTGTCAGAAAAGATTTCAGAAGTTTGATATTACAATTATTGAGGAATATAATAGAATTGTGCGTAGTCAATCATCATTTTTCGTATGAAAGTATTGATTCATTTTTAAAAATTACAAATAATATGTGACGTTGTACCTTTTTGCTTCAGCGTATCACTTTTACTGTTTATTTTACACTTCAAAAATTATTCTTCCTAAAAACTTATTGGAATATATATATCAATAATTGGAACACATTTCATAATCATTCACAGACCTTACTTAACCAAATCAGCGCACAGACTGAGCGAGACTCTCTCTCAGCTTAGCTTTTATAGGTATATTTTTGGGAGAGGGTAAAAAAAAATAAGAGATAATTTTTTTTGGGATGTTTATTAGAAACTAAATCCCAAATTATCAGTTCTGTAATACTTTGTTTTGATTTTCATTTTCTGAAAAGATTTCCCATAATTGATATTACAGTTATGGAGAATGATAATAGAAATTTGAACAAATTAACCTCTCTGTGATACTGTGTTTTGATTTCCATTGTCAGAAAAGATTTCAGAAGTTTGATATTACAATTATTGAGGAATATAATAGAATTGTGCGTAGTCAATCATCATTTTTCGTATGAAAGTATTGATTCATTTTTAAAAATTACAAATAATATGTGACGTTGTACCTTTTTGCTTCAGCGTATCACTTTTACTGTTTATTTTCCACTTCAAAAATTATTCTTCCTAAAAACTTATTGGAATAGATATTTCAATAATTGGAACACATTTCATAATCATTCACAGACCTTACTTAACCAAATCAGCGCACAGACTGAGCGAGACTCTCTCTCAGCTTAGCTTTTATAGGTATATTTTTGAGAGAGGGTAAAAAAATGAGAGTTCAATTTTTTGGAGATGTAAATTAGGAACCAAATCCCAAATTATCAGTTTTGTAATACTTTGTTTTGATTTTCATTTTCAGAAAAGATTTTTNACCTCTCTGTGATACTGTGTTTTGATTTCCATTGTCAGAAAAGATTTCAGAAGTTTGATATTACAATTATTGAGGAATATAATAGAATTGTGCGTAGTCAATCATCATTTTTCGTATGAAAGTATTTATTCNTTATGGAGAATGATAATAGAAATTCGAACAAACTAATCGCTCTGTGATACTGTGTTTTGATTTCCATTGTCAGAAAAAATTTCAAAAGCTTGATATTACAATTATTGGGGAATATAATAGAATTGTGCTTAGTCGATCAACATTTATCGTATAAAAATATTGATTTATTTTTAAAAATTACAAATAATATGTGACGTTGTACATTTTTGCTTCTGCGTATCACTTTGACTGTTTATTTTACACTTCAAAAATTATTCTTCCTAAAAACTTATTGGAATATATATATCAACANTCAATAATTGGAACACATTTCATAATCATTCACGAACCTTACTCAACCAAATCAGCGCACAGACTGAGTTAGACTCTCTCTCAGCTTTGCTTTTATAGGTATTTTGTTGGAAGAGGGTAAAAAAATGAGAGTTCAATTTTTTGGAGATGTAAATTAGGAACCAAATCCCAAATTATCAGTTTTGTAATACTTTGCTTTGATTTTCATTTTCTGAACAGATTTATTTAACGTTCTGTAATATTTTGTTTTGGTTTTCATCGTAAGAAAAGATTTCTTACAGTTGATATTACAATTAATTGAGAACATAATAAAAATATATAAAAAAATATGCGTAGTCGATAAACATACAAAACTATTGATTTATTAAAAAAAAAAACAAAACACAAAAAACAGTTTTGTAATACTTTGTTTCAATCTTCATCTTCAGGAAAATTTTTAAGAACTAATATTACAATAATAGGACATTGAAAAAGAATTGTGCATATTTGAGGAACATATATTCTATGCAAATATGAATTTATTATTAATACATACCAATGAATGCAAATTGTACTTCTATGCTTATTAAGATCACATTCACTATAAAGTTGTACACACAAAAAGCCGGTATAATGTTTTTGAGACAGCTTAAAGAATTAGAGCTTTTTTTTTTGAAATTGCAAAACAAAAACTAATTTACAAATTAAGATGTTTTCAATGTTTGTTTTGATCTTCATCGCTAGAAAAGACGTTTCACTATTGATATTATAATTATCAAGCTCTAGAAGAGAAATGTGTGTATTTGATGTACAAACAATGTTTAAAGATATCGATATATTATAAATACTTACCAATAAAAGCAACTGTTGTGCTATATTGCTGCTTGAGATCACATCGAATAATAAATTGTACACAAAAAAATAAAAATTTATCATTAAAAAAATTAAAAAAATTTCTTATTCAAATTTCTACCAAAACAGCTCGGCAAGTAAACAATGCTTTTTTCCTATATTCAACAATTTTTCTTCCTAGAGAGTTGTTAATAAACTCTCGCTAAGATATACATTCTAATTTCTTAATTTTAACATTTGCTTTTTTGTAGTAGGCTTTAAGATGATAGAAATACATACACTTAATATTGGAAAGAAAATTTTCAATAGAAATAATATTCAGTAAATAGGTTTGTACTTCTTGAATTAAATAAAAGTTAATAAAAGAAATAATGCATTTAAATATGAAAGCAATGTAAAATATTCAAAAAATAATCATTTACTTGAAGAAATTGACAAATGCCAAAAGAAAATCCATAAAAAATTGATTATATTAGATTATATAGATTAAGATATAATTGATAAATTTTATTATGAAATCAATAATTATATTCTTATTTTTCACAATTGTGCTACACGATATTCTGTAATAGATTATGAAAAGATCAGAATACAAAAGATACCACTGACCACATGTAGGATTGACTAATCCCAAAAGAGAAACTAACTGTTTGACAACAAAACCATAAAAAATGAGTTACAAATAGAATTTAAGAATTGTGATACGAAACCAATAAATATATTATAATTTTCGACTATTGTGATATGCAATTTTTTGTGATAGTTTTTCAAAAATTTGGAATACGTGAGATCAGAACACTAATGACCCCCTTTAAGGTTAGCAATTCTCAAAAGGGAAACCAATAGTTTTCTAGTGGAAATCTATGAAAAATGTGTTTCAAATAGAATTTAGGAATTGTGATACGAAATCAATAAATATATTCTGATTTTTGACTATTGTGATATGCGATTTTCTGTAATAGATTTTCAAAATGCTGGAATACATGAGATTACAACACCAATGACCCCCTTTGGGAGTCATTGGTGTTGACAAACCCCAAAAGAGTAAAAATAGATGATAAAAAGATTTTTTATTTTCATGAAAAATCACTGGTAATACATTTTACCGAATCCAGAATACATGGTGTGATGTCACTGGTCAGGCATCAAATCCACTGACCTGACGAAAAATTCATTTACTGGCATTCTGCCAGTAGAATTTGGAAAATACGTGCAAAAAATGAAAATTTCGGTAAAAATGAACGGAAAATTTTTTACTTGCATTTTTCCGTGCGTTTTTCCGTGCGCTATTTTTTTCCGTGT
>JXOU01002017.1:4441-18719 GCA_001014815.1 Chaoborus trivitattus | reverse complement strand
TATCGCATTGGCAAAAAGCAAAACTTGTCACATTTTAATTTATTAGTTTTTTTTATTTCTGAAAAAAAAGTTTTTTTTATCAATTTTTCAGTAAAAAAAAAACCATTTTTATTAAAAAAATAAAAGAAAAAATAGGAAAAGTTGGCCAAAAAACTAGATTGGATTTGCTAGCACACTAAATCCAACCCATTCACGAAAAAACAATTTAATAAAATATTTTTTCTATAATTTACCATCATGTTTTGTATATTTTCAGTTACATTTGAGACATTCGGCTATAAACAAGTTTACTATAATTAATAATGTACACAAATACCGTCTTGACACCAAACAAAGTCATATTTTTTAGCACCTCAACATTTAAATGGGTTTATTTTGAAAAGAAATATGATAATTTAGGGTTCTAAGCTTTTAGACACCTGAAACAGGGTCTTAAATAGCAATGAAAAAGATATCTAATCCATATTGCCATTAAAAAGTGCTCAAAAATTGATTATAAATTGAAATTGGAGTTGCCCCTAACAAAGTCATATTTTAGGGTTGCCAGATTAAAATCACTTTAGATATTTTAAAATTGTTTTAACTATTCTTTTTTACATTGTAGTTTAAAGAAAACATACACAGAAATATTTTAAAATATTTTTCTGGGGTTTTTGATTCATTATTTTAACACTTTTAGTCAGTTTTAACATATATGACATTGTTTTCCCCCAATCGATGTATGTGAAATCGATTTGGAAAAAAACAAAGTTTTTAGCTTCAAAAAATTGCTTCTGAAATGTTATAGCAGAATAAATATGATTTATTTAACTACAATTGACAGACACAAATAAAAAAATGCAAAATACATTTAAAAAATTACAATTTTAATTCAGAAAATAGATAAAGTATTCAAATATGACTTTGTTTGGTGCACTGACTTTATTTGGTGTCAATACGGTACATGAGTTGTAAAAATATCTTTACACTAATTTGTTCTGACTGTACATATTTTATTTTCTCGTATTTTTTGTGATTCATGTCCAAATGCTTTCTTTGTATTAGCATATTAGTATGTATTCAATTAATTGTTTTAAATACCTGAGTCCGTTGTTCTTCTGTTTCGGTCTCTTTAGCCGTCGAAGATCCTGCTTTCTCATCATCGTTATTGTAATCACCCTTTTCAACAGTTGGACATTCTCGTTTATGTTTCAGTAGTGATAATCCTTGAACCAATCCTGTAGCAAAATAAAAAAATTACTAAATGAGCTGGAATTTAATAATGTAACACTGAAGGGGTGGTGGCTTATGTTACTTTTTGTATATTCGGGATGAAATTTTACGTAACAAAATAAAAACTTCAAAATATGTGATAATTTGATTTAAAAACCTAGTACAACTACATATACTGTACTTTAATAACGTAGCACTGTAGGGGTGGTGGCCTCAAGCTTATGTTACTTTTTTTGTTACATAGAGAAGAAATTTAACGTAACAAAATAAGTTATGTGCTATTTTTCTTCAAATTTAAAACTTATTTTTGAAACGATTTTTTGTTTTGTATAAAACAAGCCGACATTATCTATTTATAGCATACATGATTATGGCTCTATAATACGTAGTATTTTAGTGACAATTAGGGCGTTCTGACTGTATGTTGCGTAACTGGAGAGTTCAATTTGTCAGATTGTGACAAAGGGGGGGGCGAATTTTTTAGTTTTTTTGATTACGTAATTTAAGTAAAGTCTAAAGCATATCTCAAAGGCAGAATATAGGTTTAAGTGACATATTTGATAAAATAAGTGTCAAATTAGTAACTGTAATTGTATCACATGATACTGGCTAAATGGTTGATTCAATGTTTTGCGAGTCAAATAAAAATTAAAATACCTTGCAACGAATAAACATCAAAATGTGTTTGTGATAAATCCTGTAGTAAATCAGTAAAGGATTCGACAAACTTCAATGCTTGACTTGCATTTGCTGTAATATACAATTGTAGAAAATCCATAAATCGACACATTATCGAAAAGACTTCTTTGGAATATCCATGATGACGAAGAAGGTTAAAATAGCATTCTAAGGCGCTTTGTAGACCAACCTGGTAACAGTTTTGAAAAACAAGCGGTTGTAATGATTCCAAAATGCCCAAGACTTGATGGAATAGCGCAACATGATATTCGCCACGTAAAACATGCAAATCCATATGGGCTCTACCTTGAAGTAAAGCCGCCAATACCGAAAGTTCTCGCAGTAACAAAGTAGGATGACACGCAGCCAATTTTCTCACAATGATTTCCATTTCTTGTGACATTTGTTGAAAATCTCTTTGATTTGTAAGACTGGTAATAGTTGTTAGAGCACAATGGGTGAATTTGTCTCCTACACATCCTGTAATTTGCTTCCTTAAATCCTCCTCGTAAACACCTTCGACATGAGACAGCATAAATTTCATTGAAGGCAAATTCAAATATAACTGCTGAAGAAACATTTTTGAAAATGCATGATCCTTGATCTCGACAAAACTAACGATATTTGGCAGTAAATCGTATTTTGATTCGATACATTGTAGCAAGAGCTTAACACGATAATTTAGCAGGTCTTTGTTACTTTCTGAGAGAATGTATTCGATAAATGTTTGAATTTGCTTCTCGTTAAAATTCATAATATATTCAATTTGTTCGTGTTTTGGGACTGCCTTATCTCGACCTTGCCATAATTTTGGATTTCTGATGATGGCATCTATAAAATCCAAAACTGATGGGGGATCATAAGATGGCTTATAAGACTCTAATAATATGTCAATTGTCTTGGAAATTGTACACCAATTTGATTGATGTGAGAGCAAAGATAGTAAATATGGACGAAAGTCTTTGTGGTTCCTATCAAACAATAAATCCATTTGTAGTTCTTCATTTATAGATATCATCTCAGAATCAATGTCTGCTAGCCAATCTACCAGCAATCCTTTTTTGTTGAATTTCGTAATTTCCTCAGTTTTGACTATGTTTGACGTTTTCAAAACCGTTGCAATGTCCATGATAAACTTTTGATTATTGCACAGCTTCAAAATTTTGTTTCCTTTTAGTTCAACCTCATTAACTTTACTAGTTTGAATAACATGAAGAAAACTGGTTGTATTTGAAGATTCAATTGGGTTTTCTTTTATTGCTCCTTTTATCAGTGACATGCGTTTATTTAATAAAATTTGCAAAAGAACCCGATTTGTGTTTGGATTTAAATATTTAATTGTTTCGTCTGCAATATGAAGTAAATTACTGTAATTTTCAAATTTGTCTGGATTGATTGATAGAAGGCTTCTGAAAAAGCAGCAAATTTGCGGATTTTGCACAATATTTTTCAAAGTAAAACAACCTTGTGGACTTTTTATCAATTGAGTCAGATAATTGATCACTTTTAATACTGAATATTCGTGTGATTTTGAATTTTTATTGTTACCAACTATTCGATGGATCAATTTTCTAAACTTGGTCATGTGAACGTCTTTTAACATCCTATTAGTGAGTATGGCTTCGACAGTTTCTTCAATTTCCTTTGTTTTCGAGAGTACTTTACTTTCTGAACTAGTCCTTGTCTTTCCGCTATCATATTCAATGTTTAATTTTTCCATTACGGTTACATTAAGCTTTGGTGGATCGACAACAATTTGATTATGCAATTCTAATGCTTGAACAGAAATATGACCATTTTTGGCACCTCTCATTTGTTGAATTTCAATTAATTGTGCCAAGTACGCTTTATTCAGAATTGCCGAATTGACTGCATCAAACTGTTCAATAACCGCTCGATCCAAAAGTGCCAAAAGTTTTGACATTGAATTGATTGGGGTTCCGAAATTTTGAACAAACAAAACTATTTGATCCGGTGTCAAATCCTGTAATGCAGCGTCAACTAGTCGATCTACCAAACTGCGTATCATTTTCAATTTTAACCAATCAGGAAATATTTGTACCAATTCTGATGTATCAATTGTGTATGCTTGAGGCAATTGAATGCTTTCTGGAAACCAGTAGTCTAATATCTGTGATGCTCCTTGTATCATCGTCGAATGTGTCAGTAATATAACAAATGCCTGAATAATGTTCAGATGAATGTGACATTGAGATTCATCAGCAAATTGAACAAGCAATAAATCTGGATACTCGGGTAAGGGTTGTTTGTAGTCACGAATTTTCACCAAAAAATTGTTGAACATAACAAATAAACAATTGAGGGTTTGAAATCTGAAAAAAAAGATAAATGATGTTAATATGTATCTATAAAAAAAACAAAAAAAAAATAATTCATTCTAAGCAGAAAGATCTGAATTTAATTTTAATATTATTATTTTTGAGCTCTCTCAAAATCAAAAATAATAAATTGAAAAAAGTAGGTACGGATAGCGCAGTAATCAATGATTTTTTTTTGAAATGGTGTGTATTTTGCCATTTTTGAATCTTTATTACTTCTTCAAAAACCTTTTTAGCCTTTTACGACTCATATTCATGATGATTCTACTTTTGGTGAACACCGCAATTTTTCCGAGGTTGGGCAAAATTAAAAAAAATATATATTGGAGAGAAGTATGCAGTAATTTATGGGATCTCATATACATGTAATTTCACGGTTTTAACATATATGTTTAATAAAGCATATTACCAAGTTTGATACAGGTCAATTAATAAGGCTTTGAAGAAAAAGTAAAAGTATGTACGCTGTTTTAGATGAATCCACGTAGCCCATCTTCGAAATCGAACTTAGCTCTCAATAGATCTATCAATTTTGAAGAAGTTCGGAGGCATAATTTAAAATGAAATATGCTCCGCCTCCATTTCGGCTTATTTATATTTAGGACTCATTTTTAGTTCAAATAAAAAATTAAATTTTTTGCAGGGAGACCCATATAAAGGAAAGTTTTAAGACAGACGAGAAAAGATTTTTGTTTTTGGTCAGTTTTTTCCCAGTTTGTGACCCAAAATTTCTAAACTCTAATTTCAAAAAAAAAAACTTCATTTTCCAAAAATATAGTACAGCAAAAATCCATAAAAAGAAACTACAGTTTCTTTTAAAGGAAATTTGATCCCTAAAAAGAATTTTTGAAAAACCAATTTTAAGCAATATTGAGTTGACGAAGGCTTAGTAAATTCCATGTTAATCGATAATAATTATGATCTAATTGATATTATAATGTTATAAAAATTCTAAATTTTGATAATTTCTATCACAACTTAGACCAACCACAATTTATCATTTTGTATGAAAATTTGCACTTTATTATAGCATTTCAAAGTTTTTCTTAACTAAAAATGAATTATATTACATGATAATACATGAATGTACACCATTTAAGCAAAATTTCCACAATTAAAATAATTGTAAACAAGATCTCTAAAAAAAAATTCTTTTTAAGGATAACTTTTTGACATTTGTGTTTCTTTTTGTGGTGGTTTCTTTTTATATACCTTTACTGTATAATCTATAATGTAATATTGTTTTTCCAAAAAACACGGATTTTTCTGGAAAAATAAGATTAATTTAATTAATTAAAAAAAAAATAAAAAGTTTGAAGAAAAAATCCAGAATTTTTTGAAAAATCGAGATTTTTAAAAAATTCAGATTTAAAAAAATCTAGATTTTCAATTAAATTTTTCTGACGGACGGACTGACAGCTTTTTGATCAGGAGATCATGATCGGTGGAGATATATGACTCTCGTCCCTGGGGAACGCTACGTTCTGAAAGTCACTTTTGTGTAGATATTATATAGCTTTTTACTTTAAGCAATAAGCAAAAAAAAGCTACATTGAGTAGAATTATTAACATTCATCTACAATTCGACATAAAATCTAAAATATTTAGATATGACAGTCTTAAAATTCCATGATATTCTAACAATGAATCAACTTTGGCAAGTTAATAAAAAGAATAACGAAATGATAACGAATTTCAGCGAAATTACGCTTCCATGACCAGCACTAACTAAAAAGTCTCGAGTCATTTATAGGCTTCTTTAATATGACTTGCTATATCAAAATAGACAATTTGAAAATCTCACCTTCTTACAGTTTTTTTTACACAAATTAAATACCTGTTATCATTTTGATCCTGTTGCGTGGGAATTATATGTTGAAATATTGTATCACGTTCCACAATTAAATGCGCCATATCCAGCAGGCATGCACATAGGTCTCCTGAAACGTAAAAAATAAGCATACTTTTGATACTTTTTGACTTATTTTCTCCTGAAACGTAAAAAATAAGCATACTTTTGTAAAATTAAAAAATAAGCATACTTTTGATACTTTTTGACTTATTTTCATTTTTAATCTCTTCAAAACGATATACTTTAATTACGTAACGCAAAGGGGTGAGGGGGAGGTCGTGATTTTGTTACGAAGCGGCGAGGGGTGGTTTGGCAATTTGTTACGTTAGAATTTGTTATTATTTAATATATAGATTATTAAAATACTAAAATACGTTTTGATTCCATTCCATTTTATATCAATAGCTTAAAGGTCATACCATTGGTTTTTGAAAAATTGTCGTTACGAAGGTTCCAGAAAAAATAAAAGAAGAAAGAATTTGTTACCTAGTAATAGAAGGGGGGTCTATGCTCTATGGGTTTGTTACTTTTTGTCACTAGGGGGAGGGGGGAGTCCAAAAATCGGAAATTTCGCGTTACGTAATTAAAGTATGTTTGTCCCCTAAAAAGTATTATACTTTTCAGATTGTAATATCACGGAATTAAAAAGTTATCAATTTGATACTAATTTGTATACCTAAAAGTGCATCATGATCCAACATATCTGGTTCCGAGTCATGCAGAGTATGTGTGGCGATAAACTGGATGTATACCATAATAAGTTCAGGACAGTTTTCAACCTGACAAGCTGATCTCAGCTGTACAATCACAATGGGCCGCACGATGTCAAAATGTGGAATCATTTGCAGAAAACGAATTAACCAGTCTGAATTATTGCTTTCAATTGGAACAGGGTCATCTTCAGCCTGAAAAACTTTTAACAAAAGTTTAAGTCCACGAATAGCTGACTGTCTTGCTTGGTTTGATGTTGACGAAAGACGACGTAAAAAGTATTCCAAAATTTCACAAATTGTCGTATGATCCCCAGCTTCATTTCTAAGTACTTTTTGTAGATACAGTAAAAGTTCAGCTTCTCGAGAATTCTCCATGATATGAATGTTTGAGTTTGAAAGCAGAAACTCACACAGACATTGAACTGGTAGATGGTTGAAGTCTCCATCGCTGTTCTGGACTAAATCGGCCAACCAAGGCATAGATTGTGAAGTGCCTTGCCTTTGTATGATTTCTAGCAAAAGATCGGGCTTCCTACTTCTACATAAAAGGTGACCCAAGCGATGCGTCATATTCAACTGTTGAATTTGCTCCAATATATGGTTTGGTGGTCTTCTGGGCACTCCCATTGGCTCCATTAGTATAAGTTGTGATAATAATAGACTATTTTGTTCGGTAATTTGAACTTTAGATGTAGCAGCAGCCAATAGTTTTTCAAATTCTAGAATTTGTTGCTTTTCAATTGCAGCAACTTGGAGTTCCTCTTCATTTGGTTTGGGCTGAGAAATCTGATTTGTTATACACATTTCCATCTACGGTAAAAAAAATAAAAAGGGATCATAAATATTTTTCATTTAACAAATATGTAGTTCAATTTTGGTACTGTTTTCATATTTCAAAATTTTATTGAATTTGACAAAAGGCCGAAAATCAAAAAACCGCATCCAATAGAGCGTAAACGAAAAAAATATATATTTCACCACTTTCCTAGCCAGTGCTATTTTGAAATTCAACCATACATTTATTATTAATAATTAATTTATGATTCAACCTTATTCATTTGAACATTCGGCCATTTGATTTTCGACTTATTGGTGCATGAAATAAGTATCAGTAATAAAAGGTATCAAAATACTACTTTAGTACCTGAAAACGTAGCATCGGATATTGCTCCCAACAGAATGATCCAAACAGTGAAGGATTATGTGAAGAAATTAGCAATAGAATTATCCAAGTTTTCCAATATAATGATGATATTGCTAGTTTTGGTGGCTCATATTCTTCTGGCAATACAATATTTTCGGGATAATGATATTCAGACATTTTGAATAGTAGATCAATAATTTCTAGTTTGTCGACTTCCAATGGTGGTAAATCAATGTTTCTCAACGATGCAGCCCTTCTTACAAGTTGATCAACAATTTCCATAGTATCTGGTATAGAAAATGGGATTTCTTTTTGGATACCAATTAATAAAATTCTTAGAATGGAGTCTTGCAGTAAAGGAATTTCAGAAACCATTCGTAGTAGAGAGGCTCTTTCTGGTTCTGGTGGCCATTGATCTCCTTTAGAGTATGACTCTGGAGCATCAAGTAATAGAAGTTTATGAAACGTAATGGTGAATTCATTTGCTGCTGGCTTGTACATTACTGGAACAATTTCATGCATCCATGTTAAAGCTTCAAATTGGATGAGGGCCATTTGTGAGTAAAAATTGTATAGTACAGATGATCCTTTATTTTCACGTCCACTTTTCATTGAAACATAAGCCTCTCGTATTTGTGGCGACACTGATAAAAACATACACAGACATAGTAGATCAACGATGGACTGGAAGACTCGGTCACGAAATTCAAAGGTTTGTACAACCGATACCAAATCGGACCGACAAGTTAAAAGGGCTTTGCAAAAGACCATCAAATTTATATCATAGCGAAGCATTTTAACTAGCTCCCTAAGAAAGACTCTTAATGTCCTTAAAACATCTTCTCGCTGTAGTAAAAACTCCTGATATATTTCTGCTAAATGTGTTGCTGATTCGTCTGGTTTCGCTTGAAACATAGTAGCAAGCATCCCCATGTTATTGGGATTTCTGGCATTTGATAGCTCATTTTGAACTACATATTTTAGAAGTGTTACTAGAATTTCAGGTTGACAATTTATCATTTCCTTTAAGCAGGTCATATAAATATTTATCAATGGTTTGGTTTTTAATCTCATCCGAACTAAATTTGAAAGGACTTCATTATCCTTTGCAACATTACCTGTAATGTTGTAGCATATATATGTTAGTAACTCTTGTGCTGGTTTCATTAGTTTACCGTTGTGAATCCATAACTCAAGGCGAGTTACAACCATAGACCTTACTTCAACGAGTCCAGTTGTTGATGCCAAGAATTTAAGAAAATTTCTTGTCGAACAATCAGGTGCTTGTCTACGATTAAGCTGATCTTTAATTGCTTCCAAAACCAATTTTTCTACATTTTCTTTTAGATGTTGAAATCTCAATTGATTATCTGATTCTGCGTGTCTACTACTAGTCTTCTCCCCTCCAAAAGTCAAACTACTATCCATTGAATGATCATCTTCTAGATTTTCTCTAGCATTCGGATTCAAAGTATTTAGCTCAGGTTGTAGCATCCATTTAGGTGGAGTTTTTGTTCCAAAAGCTGCTATTATGTTATCGATAAATGAGGAACATTCTTCATAATCCACCCATAATCTTTCATTGATTGCATCATCAATGTATAGGCGTATAAAATTTTCTGGCCATTGTTTCTTATCATAATATCCTCTCGAAAGTAAATTACATGCCAAAATATGAAGACATGGATTGTTTTTTCCTTTGAATAAATTTGACGAGTCCCGTCTAAGTATTGAAACTAGGGCACTTGTTATCGTTTCATTGCAATACAAATGTGGTCGAATTTTTGCTAGGTATAACAAGGACTGTGAAAGAATCGAATCCGGCTTGGCCTTTGGAGAAATAACGGCCTTGATTGCCCCACATATATATCCAACTACACTATCACTGTCTTGTTGTTCTATTGAAGATAAAACCGTAGATACTAGGTCTTGAGATTCACAATCTAGGGCTACTTGTTCCCAGTATTCCAAGACACTACTAGATGACGAGCTATCAGAAACGGAAGGTTTACTTGGGCCACTAGTGGTGGAGGATGATGCAGCGGCCGATGTTAATTTAATCTTTTTTGGTGCAACTGTACTGGCTATTGAAGAAGAAGCATCTCGTTTCCTATCTGATACATTTTTGCTTTTACTATCTTCTCTATTACCGGACGACGTTTTTGATCCTAACGCATACAATTCACTTTGTGGCAGTGGTAATTTTGATTTAGAGGATCTTGCACTACTTATTGGTTTATTACGATCCATTTTTATTACAACAGGTAGGCCAAAGTTAATATTTTCATCAGTTTTCACTTTTCACTCGCGTATGAAAAATATGTATACCCTAAAATTAGAGTGTCTCGAACATCTGTTTTTTCGCCTAATAGAATAGGACTTCTCAAGCGTCGATAGAGTTTGAGACACAACCACACAAAATATATATATATAAAATATATAATTAGGTATATATACCTATTTTTAGATTTTTTAGGACAAAAATAAGTTATTTTTAGGGGATGCTTCTTTTTACCTCGTCAATGACATGAGTGCATGTCAACATCTTTTTTGACAGAATCGAAAAAAAGTTCAATGTATTTACTGTTTTTGGCGATTTTTAGAGAGAATTGTTTTAGCAATTGATTTTAATTATTGAAAGACTGGATGTCTTTAAAACGAATATTTGAAAAAACTCATTAATTTCATGTATATTTAGAGTCGTATTTTAAAAATACATGTCGAAGTGTTTTTTATTCTACCGACATTTGACATTTCATCTTCTTGTTAAAATCATCATGACATGACGCCTTCGCACTATAAAAAAACATACCCCTTAGTCAATGAAAATTACAAATAGTGAAAACTGAAGAAAAGTTTGACTTCAGCGTCTATCTAATAATAAAAATTGGATATGCCACAAAAACAGCTCTCAGTAATAATGTAATTTTCATGAAATTATTGTAGTTATTTCAGTGGTTTCTTTATGAAATGAAATTGCAAAAATGACTAGCATATAGTGGTTAATTTTGCAGTCCATATTTGTGTTTATCCTTTATGAAACGTGAATTAAAAATATGTCAGCAGTACGTGTGAAAGTGAAGGCAAGGATATTATTTAGTTTCTATTTTAATCTTTTTTAATTGGTGTGATTACTTTTCAGAAGTGTGAAGCTAATCTATCTCCAGAATGGAGAAAGTTCAGTGTGGATCCACAAATAACGAATATAGAAGTTTTATACTCTATTCTTGCTAAAGCTTTTGATTTACGTACAGATTTTGGAATCAGCTATAGAGCTGTAGACCCAAGTGGCAATGAAACATATTTAGTCGTATTATCTGACTGGGATCTAGATGCTGCATTTCTACGAGCACACAATATTTCAGTAGCGACAAAAAGCGAACCATGTCTAAATCTAAAAATCGATGTAAAACCTTTTTCCGAAACTCCAGGTATCATATTTTATAATAATGAATTATGAATGTCATAATTTATTCATAATCCTTTTCAGATTATTGGGATGGTACTGCCTCTATTATACCAAGGGAAATTGTAACAATACAGCATACATTGGGAGCTGGCCAAAAGTACGTTCAGAGCAAGCTTCCAGGTCTAATTATGAATCATATGGAGAAAACATTTTCAATGGTTCAACGAGCGTTTAACCTAGTCGAAGATCCATTAATAACACAAACACAAAGAAATCCATTGTCTGATGCTGAATTTCGCTCATACTGTGATAGTGTCGGTCAAATTATACAACCTGGTGAATTAAGAAGGGTCATATATGCCGCGGGCATTGACCCTAGTTTAAGAAGAGTAGTATGGAAGCATATATTAAATGTTTACCCAGATGGAATGACAGGACGTGATCGAATGAATTACATAAAAAAGAAATCAGGTATTATTGCACATTTATTTACAGTAAATCTCTTCTACAGCAACTTTATGAATCAACTTTATCATATGGCAACTAAATTTTATTCTATGGTTTTCCAAATTTCATGTTTATCATACATGTTTTAGCGTCACATTTGAATTTTAAAAATGAAAATTGTGTGACATATTCTTTTATTATTTTAATCTTTTTCGTAAAAAGGGTAAAACAAAAAAGAAAATATGACAAGATTTTCAAACATAAATTTAAAATGACCGTGCTTGATCAAACATAAAAACATGAATTCAAACATGTAGACTTAAATGAGAATTGAAACTATTGTAGTTTCTACGTAAAATTTTTGTTTCAATTTACTATATGAAAACAAAAAGTTGCCATATGAAAGATTCACTATAATTTTTAGTTGATAGTAAAAAAATGTATATTAAATTTGTAAAAGTAGTTGTTAAGTTTATGCTCTGATAACTTTTTTATTAAATAATCAAGGTGAATACTACAAGCTCAGAGAGACATGGCGAGCAGCCGTTCAACGGGGAAACATGGACGAATTGACAAAATATGTTACAGGAATGGTTCGAAAGGATGTCCTAAGGACTGACCGACTGCATCATTTTTATGCTGGTAGCGATGATAATCAAAATATTGGTTTTTTATTTAATATTTTAACCACGTATGCCCTAAACCATCCCAAAGTCAGCTATTGTCAAGGAATGTCAGGTCTGTTTCATATATTTTTTTCTAGTCTATAGAGTATAGACTAATAATTTGATAATTCTTTAGATATTGCATCTCCACTTCTTGTAACAATGGGTGACGAAGCCCAGGCATATATTTGCTTTTGTGCTATCATGTCAAGATTAAATAGCAACTTTATGCTAGATGGAATTGCTATGACCCAAAAATTTACTCACCTATCGGAAGCCTTACAATATTATGATCCTGATTTTTACGCCTATCTTAAAATGCACCAAGCTGATGATTTACTTTTTTGTTATCGATGGTTATTACTTGAAATGAAGAGAGAATTTGCCTTTGAGGATGCTCTTAGAATGCTTGAGGTTCTATGGAGTTCTTTACCAGCGATGCCTCCAAAAGTGGAATTAATGTTGTTTGAAAAAGAGTATACACCAGATCTGCAAGAGAATGTCCAACAAGAATCAAAAAACCCTAATGTTATCTTGCGAGAAAATCCATACACAAAGGTATGTGCATTAAGGAGGCAAAGTTCAGCATTCTCCTTAACATCAACGACAACTACAAATCCTATCAACATAAATTCCAATAATCGCTTGAAAACTACAAGAAGAATCAATCTCAGTTTAGACGAAAACATTGGTCGAAACTTCTCTTCATATCAGGGCAGTAGTAGTAGGATAATTGACAGGAATCATAAAAGTCTAGATGAAGTGAAAGTAATGCTTGTAAAACAGAAAAAAATTAACAAAAGTATGGATGACGATACAAATTGTACAACAGATAATTTAGAATCTCCGCCAACAGATCTTGATACTATTGATTCGATTGAAGAACTTAATGATTTGGAAGACAATGTTTTTGATTCGCCAAAAAATATTAAATTAGTAAAATCGTCACCCATAAAAAGAATTAATCATGATTCAAATATAGCGATGGTTCAGAAGAATCCATTTTTATCTGATTCGAGCTCAAATTCACCGTCTCCCACAAATCAACCTCCATTGTTAGTTGAGATGACGACGCAGCAAAACAAAAATGCTTCTCCTCTACATAAAAGCAAAGGTCTTTTTTCAACTAGTACAACAAATATGATAGCAAGGCAACTTAGTACTCAACGTAGGAATATTGGTAGTAGCGGTGGACAACACTTTAAGGATTTAAAAGAGAAGATTACTGCAGGTAAAAAGGGTGAGCATTTCTCTAAAAAATAATAACGAAATGTGAAAATACCGATTTGTTTGGTATCACTACGGTATATCATATATTTTGTTATAATATTTCTGAACATAAACTTTGAAAATCAAATTGACAAAAATTTATCAAATTTACAAAATAAATAAAAATTGACAAAATTGGAAATAAAAAAAAAACTACCTATAAAAATTGACAAATATTATAAAAATTAACAAAAAAATTAAAAAATTGACAAAAAATTATTAAAATTTATAAAAATTTACAAAAATTGTAAAAAATTGACTAAGTTGATAAAAAATGGACAAAAATTTACAAAATTGACAACAAATTGAGAACAAAAATTGTCAAAAAAAATTATATAAAATTATTAAAATATATAAAAATTAACAATTTTGTTTTAAACTGCAAAAATTTACAAAATTGATAAAAATTTACAAAATGACAATAATTGACAAAGTGATATAAATTTGCAAAAAATGACAAATATTAGAAAATATTGACAAATACGGTAAAAGTCCTTCAAAAGAAACTCTACTGCTTCTTTTAGAGGAAATTTGATCCCTAAAAAGAAAC
>JXOU01001978.1:10570-20661 GCA_001014815.1 Chaoborus trivitattus | reverse complement strand
AAAAATACATTTCGACTGTCAAAAAAAGTGTTTTTGATAAGGTTTATGAAAATTTGTCCTATTTTATGTGACACAGCAGGGATTCAAATTGTCCCATTTCTGCTTTACATAATTAAAGCACAGCATTATTATAGCCCCTAATTAATACTCTTAATACTGGAAATTAAGGAAATTAATCCGGTACGAACGACCGAAAATCAAAGAGGGTCAAAAAAAGGGGTTCCCCATCAGATACCAGTTTTTATTTTATCGATAATTTTTTTAAAGCAAGTTGTTGAAAGAAGTGAAATTGGTATACGAACTAGACCCCTTGAAAACCCTAATGCGGTATATCTTTGCATCATTCGATCCTATTTTAGATGTTATTGAACCAAATTTTATTTTTATTTCTTATTTCCCTCTAGGGAGCGATTACTATAGGTCTTCCTAGGAATCACGTTTTATTTTTTTCTGATGAGATTTCAAATTCAAATAATTTTTGTTCAACTTACTTTTTCTGAAATCCAAACATGCTCAATTTTGTCTGACCTACTCCAATAGTCCCCGATTTAATTTTTGGCAGGCCAATTCTTCGTACTTTCACGGCTTTTGGCTGCTCCTCGGACTTTTTCGGGATTTTCCTCGCCGGCGATTCTATTATCTCGATTACGTCGTCGTCGTCAATTATATTTGTCGTTTCTTTAATTGGTGTAATTTTATCCCCAATTTTTTTAGGACTCGAATATTTAAATGTATCCAATGAGAAACGAGTGATAGGTTGCGATGTTGATGCTTCACTAGTGTCTTCTTTTTCGGAAGAATTACAAGTATCGGAAATCCCACTATCCAAACTAAAAACTGGTTTTGAAGTAAACGGTCGGCCATCTTCGCTAATTGGTTGAATTTTCGTCGGAGTCCGCTCACCCCGATCACCAATTTTTGCGTCAGGAGAATTGAGGAATTCAATCAGCGAAGAATCGTATTTAGTTTTTGATTCACAGTCGGCCATTTTTTTGTCGGGTGAATCAAAATTTGTCATCATCGGATTTTCAAATTTCAAGATTTTTTCATCAATTTTGAGCTCTTCATTGAATTCAGGCTTTGAGGCCCCGAAAAACCTTGAAATGACTTTCTTTTCATTTGAGACCACAGTTTTCTTGTACTGTATTTTTTTGACAGGACTAAAATTTTTAATAAGAGATGTATTACATGGTGTCAATTTGGTCGGAGACATGAGAATCCGTTCTTGCTTTACTGCATCTGAAATAGCGAAAGGATTTTTAGATTGTTTTTTAGGCGTTTTATCGATATTGGAAAATCTTCGTTTTCCAGGTGGGGAGATCTCTTTTTTGTCTTCAGTCGCTGCTAAGTAGCTGGCTAGAATATTTCCTCCAATATTATCTTCCTCCTCATCGTCGAATATAATTTCAGGAGAATTATTTTCTGTTTTCTTCGACATAATTTTTTGAATTGGAACTGCTTTTTTCACGGAAATGGGTTGCTTGTAAGACGGCATCCAAATACTATTCCCTTTGAGAGTTTTACCTTCGGGCGTCCAATTGTCCAATCTTTTGAGGTTGAATGGATTCAAATTACCCAAAGCTAGATGTAAAGCAATTTCATCTTCAAGAAACTCTCCAGCATTTGAACACAATTCCTCCTCTGTACCAGTCTCTTGGGGGTCATTAAGCCTTACCATTTTACGCATAATCGGGTCATACACGACCATGTGTTGGAATGTAGCTTGAGCTTTTAGAAAATCTGTTTTATATTCATCGCTTACAACTAAATTGCGCATATTTAGATACGCTGGAATTCTGCCGAGTGCTCTTTTTACGTCTGTGTCTTCAGTCTTTAGAATGAACTTGCATGCCTTGGCCAAACCTATACCAGGTAAGGAATCTAGATAATCACAGCCAGATAAAATACACATTTGTCGAAATTTTTCAAACTGATATTTTTCTTCCTTGCACCCCATAGCTAAATAGAGTTTGTCTGATTCGACTAGAAGACAATTTCCTGATAAGTCTAGCTTGAAAAGAATCCTATTACAACCAAAAAGAACCAAATCCGAGTCTTCTGTGATAACATACTGTGCGATTCCTTTCTTATTTAAATAGGCCATTTGGGCATCTGCTTCGTACGGTGCTACAATACAATCTACATTTTTCTTTCTGCACTCCTGAATTAGTTGTAAAGCCATTTCATGCGTAATGTCTACACAACGTCGCAAATGACTCCTGGCTTCGTCAATTTTACCCAATCGAAGTAGTTCAGCTGCTTTTTTCTTGGAATTTTGCCGGCCTTCACGTCTTTTCAATTCAGTATTAGCTTTAGCTGGAAGATGACGCCCATCAAACACTAAAATTGGCTTAATATCATTGGAAATTAACATATTTACATATTTAAGGCAATACTGGATGTGTCTGGAATGGAAGAAATTTGTATAGGAAAATATTGTCATTTATAAATGAAAATTTACATATCCGTTTCCTCGCCTCTAGCTAATTTCTCGGCACATGCGAAAGCACCTTTGTGAAGCCAGCAGTAAGTATCAATAGCCACAGATTTTCCTTTGAATTGTTTGATGTTGCATTTGGCACTCGCTTTTTCCAAAAACGGGATTAATCCAGTGATACCCATTGTAATAATTGGCTATTTGTATTTTAGCATTACTCAATATTAATCTAATTAGCTAATAGATCAATTATAACACATTTTATAGTTAAATTACACAAAAATTAACAAATACACAAGTTTTGGTTTGCGCGCCTTAAAATTGAAATGTCAAAATGCAAAATCAGATATCNATTCCATTATTTCTTACAAGGGAAGTTCTGCCTTTTTAGCAAAATTATAGATTTGTAGCAATAAATTTTTGAAAATGACCCTAAGGCCCAATATTTTGCTTTTTGCCATAGGGATAACAAAAGAATATTACATTTCCTTGAAAAATTTCAAAATATTATTACTTTTTTATTACTTTATCAGATAACCTTAGTAAAAAAGACTCTAAAAAGTCAAAATTGGTATATTTTGGAGCCGTTGCTATTTTTTTGCTTTCATTTTTAGGCTATTCCNTAAAATTGAAATGTCAAAATGCAAAATCAGAATAGTATGTAAATAAATAATAAACAGGGGCTCTCAACTTGTATGAATGAAGGACAATATGAATATTCGCAAATGTTTTGAAAGAAAATAAAAAGTTGACATCAAAATTCCATCACAAAATAAATAACGAAACAAAAGTTATTCTCAAGAAGTGAAGGTATTAAAATTAATTAAAACCCAGAGTTGATCNTTAAAACCTATGATAAATACCATTCATCATACCATCATATACGTATTCCAAAGAATATAAGCCCCATGCCCCATCAATCACTTCTCAATTTAATTTTTCTTGTATTAATTTTTGATTTCTTTCTTTTTTAATTTAATATTTTCAATATGCAATAAAATTTTGAACAAAATAAAATGCTAAAATATATATACCTATAGGTATGTATAAAAAATACATATGTACTCTAAAATTCTAAAAGTAAGCAGAAAAGTGATTGAGACATTCTTTGCTACCCTCTCATTCAGACAGTAATAAAGATTCGTTTCAGATTCGTGACTAAAATAAATATATTATAATTTTATAATTTGTTATATTAATTTGAATATTTTAGTCAAATTAATAAGGTGAAAAAATTAAATGACCATAAAGTGGTTCTCAGGTTTCTCAACCGCTTTTCTTTAGTAGTATATTTCTACTATTTTTTACTTGAATAAAAGAAAAACTTTTCAATTTCAACGTTTTTTATTTCTTTCATGGCTGTGTAAATGTAAATTGANCGGCTTAACGTAACATTCGGCCTTACAAGCATTCGGCCTAATTTTGTTTCGGCCTTATTTTTTTTCAGCCTTATTTTTTTCGGCCTTTCGAGTTTCGGCCTTTCGTTATAGAATCGTCCGTCCGTCCGTCCTACCGTCAGTCCATCCTACCGTCCGTCCGTTCATCCGTCCGTCTTACCATCCGTCCGTCCCTAAAATAAATTTTCTNGCGTTTTCAGATGAACCTTGGTGTAGAATTTCTTTGAGCAGGTATCGCATTCAAAATCCCGTGATTGAAAGTGTCTATTCACATGATTCCTGTGACTCATTCGTGATTGTAGCTTCACATTACAAATATCACACTAAAATGAGTTTATTCATAAAATTAAGAAATTAAGCGTCAAAAACCAAAGAAAAAATATATTAAATCAAAATTTTCACCTCATAAATTTTATTCTGATTATGTGTCTCCATATGAGATCCTCTAATACTTGAGCTTGCAAAAAAATTTCCACAAATTGTACATTCATAGGGTTTCTCCTTTGTATGCGTCCTCTGGTGTAATTTCAAGGATCCAGTTTTTGAAAATTCCTTTTTACATAAATTGCATTTGTATTTTTCATTCAATAATTTTAAATGGTTTTTTAAGCTTCTTTTACATGAGAATTTCTTATCTAAAATAAATTCAAAATTTTAGTAATTTTTAAAATGACCGTTATTTTAATAAATGTACCACAATGACTGCATTGAAATTTTTTGGCTGTGCAGTCGTGAGACAGAAATGTTTGCCTTGTGTTAAACTCTACCAGACATAATAGGCATTTATTAAGTTGCTTTAGATGAATTTTGACTATGTGAGCGGTTAAATTGGTAGGCGATTTGTAATTAGAACCACAATTTGGGAATGGGCAGTGAACTCCTCTCAAATGGGATGTCATATGCTGTTTTAGACATTTTATATTCATAAATTCTAAGTCGCACATTCCACACAAATAGTTTTCTTCGAAAAAATCTGACCCTTCTAGGGGCTGGTGGCTTGAATAGTCATGTATCATGCTAAGATGATCTATCAGAATTTCTTTGTCAATAAAAAGTTTTTTACAATCATGACAAGGAAAATATTCATAGTTTTCGATTATTTTATCTAAAGCTTCGTGCCTTTTACAATGTTTGTAGAACAGTGACTCGGTTTGGAGCTTTCTGCCACAGATTTCGCAAACATATTCAATTGGCTTAGGAACTATTTCCTTCGAATTTTCATCATCATTTGAATTTGAACAAGACACTTTAGTTTCATTTTTTGAGTCAGTATCAAGTGAAGTTGGCCGAATTTCTGTTAGAGATGCTGCTGAATGTTCCGTAGAATAACTTGGGGATAGTAGTTCAATTTCAAGTTCTACTAATTTAGTGCATTCAGGATTCTGGTTACTAATTTTAAGGCTTTCGTTGTCTTCAAATTGCTTTCTGAAGGAGTAAAAACTGAAAATAAGAGATTTGCAGTCATGACAAAATTTTGTGGAAATGCCTTCGATTTCTTTTATCTGTAAATAAATGCTAGATTGTAGCCGCATTACTATATACAAAATACTATTCTAGTTCATTTAACTTACCTTAGTTTGTAGACAATATTCGATTATTTCCGGTATATCAATAAAATTTCCATTGATTATGGCCAATGAAAATAGATTATGCATTTTTTCATGGGACTTGGAACAAAATCGACACAATTTTATATTTGAAGACATTTTTAATTATGCATTACAAAATTATATGCTTAGGCTTATCAATTGCTAATTTTGTGAATTTTTTATTATACTTTTTTTTTTAAATTTTGTTTTTGTTTTTTTTAATACTATTATATAAATTTACCATTAGCTTTTGTCAGGCATGACAAAAAATTCACTCNCATCACTGCTCGTGAGACCAAAACCTTTTTTGTTCAATGTACAATATAGAAAAATGCCTGAAGCTGAAAGCCTGAAACTCAAATAATTTCTGGTATTTATTATTCAGTAATAAATGTTTATACGCGGCGCTACTGAAGATATGTTATTAACAAACTATTAAAAACTGATAGATGGATCGAGAAAACTATTGAAAACTGATTGATGGATCGAGAAAACTATCGAAAAATGATTGAAAGTTCAAGAAAACTATTGAAAATTGATCGATGGATCGAGAAAACTATTGAAAACTGATTAATAGTTTGAGAAAACTGATGAAAACTGATGAAAACTGATTGACAGCTCGAGAAAACTGATGATCGTTCGAGAAAACTAATGAAAATTTATTGATAGTTCGATAAAACTTGTAAAAATTAAAGGATAGTTCAAGAAATCTGAGTGATGGATCGAGAAAACTATTGAAAACTGATTGATGGATCAAGAAAACTGTTGAAAATTGATATATGGGTCAAGAAAACTGCTGAAAATTGATTGATGGATTGAGAAAACTATTGAAAACTGATAGATGGATCGAGAAAACTATTGAAAACAAAACTGATGAAAATTGATAGATGGATTAAGAAAACTGCTGAAAAATGATTGATAGGTCAAGAAAACTGATGAAAACTGATTAATAGTTCGAGAAAACTGATGAAATCTGATAGATGGGTCAAGAAAACTAATAGAAATTTATTGATAGTTCGAGAAAACCTGTAAAAATTGAAGTATGGTTCAAGAAAACTTGTAAATAGACGTCAAACTGGAAAAGTTGTTTATATGATTAAACGTCAAAATGGAATTCTTGCTCCCTTATAGTAAACAGCTTTTCCAGTTTGACGTTTATTGATTATTTTATCAAAGGTGAAGGTGAAGCAAAAGAGGTCGACATCCAAATCCAAGTTTTCTTCTATAGATCACTTTCTATTTTCATTTTACTTTTAGATTTTTTTTTTATTCCGTGCCCAGACTCAAATTTCTGGCATTTAATTTTTTATATTCAAATGTTTCCCTTTTAGATTTATTTTCAAATTGGCTATAAAATGAATAAGAATGCTAAAATTTTTAAATTTGTTAGCACAAATAAAAAACTAAAATCCTTCAAAATCAGAATCCAGGACCGTTTAATGTCAGATACCATGACAAAAATAAGTTACTTGCCATCAAATCCAAACACTGACCACTGAACTGTCACATTTTTAATTATTATTTCAATATAGGAAAAGTCGCAACACTGATTTGTATTCGAGTTATCATTTGCAAACAAAGCGGTCATATTTTATTTTATCGGAGTAGCCTTTTATTTTTAAAGAATATTTCTTTCCGTTTACTTTGGAAAATAATTCGATCAAGTAACCCGTGCATGTGATAAAGGTGTGGAAAAAATAATTTTACTTTTCTGTAACTTGTGAAAACTGATCTATCGAACGATTTTTGCTGGGTGCGGTTTACGGCTTAAGAAAGAAGACGAAAATAATTGAAAAAAAGAATTTACGTTATTTGAGTGCAAGAACTATTAATTCATTGGATTACATGATCAAATCTATTCAAAATAGGTAAGAACTATTCATATTTTTAACTTGGAAATTATTGACACCTGTTGAGTTTTTAGATGATGCGTTGATAATTCTCAGTATTTATGTTAGAAATCTTGAAATTAACAATATTTCCCATGATAATTCAAATCTCTGTTCGAAAAAAGTGAAAAATGCATTTTGGTCGGTGCATTTTTATGGTTTCCCATTCTAATGAAAATTTAAATGACTTCTACCTTTACCTGCTTTTCATCTCTAAAAAATTTTGCAAAAAGGAAAGCATTTTGGGTACATGTAATATACCTATGTAATAATTTTCATTACATATTCACTTCTCAACAGAAGTGACTTGCCTACTATGATTGTCAATTTCAAAAAGGCTCAAAAGTCTAGGGCTCTTTTTTGGGGATTATTTCAAGTTAATGATGATTAAATTTGTTTTGAAATTCTTTTTCTGTAAAATTTTACAAATGAGAAAAACTTATCTTTCATTGCATTTTAAAACCGGTATGACAAAGAAAATTAAGACCGAAATTTTCCTAACGACCATATAGTGCATTTACCAAGTGTTGTAGTTACGGTCANCATTGCATTTTAAAACCGGTATGACAAAGAAAATTAAGACCGAAATTTTCCTAACGACCATATAGTGTATTTACCAAGTGTTGTAGTTACGGTCAACTACTCGATCAACCAGTATAGCCTTGTCATTCGTGTTTTTAACATGAAACCATAGATTTTTCTTATATTTTTCAGCTCAATATTTGGCATATATTCTTTTCATACTTTTTCTTTCCTCGAAGCAACTACTTAATATACCCCGAATTTCCTTAAAAAACGAACAATTCCTTACAAAAAAATATTATTTCCTTTTAAAAAAGCCAAGTAACAACTTAAAAGTCTTTTAAAATTCCAAAAAGCATCAAAGAAACGACATAAAAGCATAAATACACAAAAAATCTGCTGCCAATGACACGCACAGTAAATTTGCATTATATTACACTGGCAGACAGGTAATAATTGGTCAAAACATTTCATTTACTTGTTTTGACCGATTATATTGAAATTTATGTAATTGAAATTTTTACACTAAACATTTAATTATTAATTAATCATCATGTTGTTATTGGTTATTAAAACACAGCAAATATATTATTATGAATTTATCAGTTTTGTCTGAATTAAATAAAAAAATGACCTTTTCGTTGATGATGGCAATTCTTATGATCTAATCTGATTAAGACTGTCATAAAAATATCATGCAACAAAAATGATATCATTTCCGTGCAAATTATAAAAAAAATTTACGAGAAGATAGTTTCTTGGTATTGTATTTGGTCGTAATTAAAAAGAAAATTGAGATTTAGCATAATATAGTTTTATAAAAAACCATGAGCAAAAAACTAGATTTTCAGTTTCAGACGGTTTATCTCAATTTCATTGTGACCTTCTGGAGGGTTACACTTGACGACTGTTATTTTTTTCTAAAAATAAAAATCAAAGCAAAAAAAAACACAATTTTTCTTTGATCATAAATCTTTCTTTTTTTAATATAGCTATTTTTGTTTCTGCAGAAATAGTGACACAATCTCAATATTATTTTTTGCTTCAAGCAGAAAGCAATATAATATCCTCCCAAAAGTAACTCTCAAAACGGAGCATTCCCCAGGGGCAGGAGTATGTTTTTTTTCTACCGATCACGACGTCCTGATCAAAAATCTGTCTATCCGAAAATCTGTTTACAGTCTAAGTCTAAGATCTTCTGAACACGTAGGATTTTACAATCCATTCTTGGATTGACCTTTTGTCTTCCTTTTTGTAACATTAAATATTTTGTTGTTTCAAACAAAAAATGGCAAAAAATAATCAAACAAAATTGTACGAAATTGGCAGTTTTGTTGTACTGTTCAAAAACACAAGAATAGACTAAACATGGTCAAAAAGTGAAGTTCAAGTAGTTATCTACCTATTTCAAATTATTTAACCACTTAAAAAAATAACCTTTTGGTGGCCGTGATGATACAGCCGCCAAAATTTTACTCGCCTAACCGAGGTATTAGGTTCAATTTTCATCGTATGCAAGAATTTGTCTGTACCATTCTTATAGGAGGATACCTTCTTAATAATTCAAAATTGAAATTCAATATATCATGAAAAAAGACTAAATAAAAATAATAATAATAAAAAAATATTGACAAATTTAGGCGTGTTGCTAAAAAATTGTAAAAATAATAACTCAAAACAAAAACAAAAAAAAAAAAATTAAAAACCAATAAAAAGATTTTCTTGTACATATATTTGTATATTATTGTTTGCGTTGTGAGTTTTGACATCATAATTCAATATTTATGTTATTTTTTCACGAAAGAAAAACAGCAATTTTTTTAAAAATTATTATTTTTATGTTTTCTTTCTTCCTGTGTTGTTCGAAACAGGAAAAATTAATAAAGACACTGTTAAATTATCGAAGAAGTGTCTACAATAAAAAAATCACATACCAGTTATTCTCAATTCTACAGTAAACGTACCAGATTTCGGACAGTTAAGAAGAACTTTAATTTTAAAAATAAATTAATAGGTACAAAATATAAAATTTTCTTAAAATCTTTTAAAATTCGTTGCTTAAGCAAAAATCTTTTCATAAAACTTTGAAAAACATTTTAAATTTTAATCGTTTCTAGATTTGCCAGCATAGACTGGGAGCTGAAAAAAAAATTATGCATTTTTAAAGGCTATAAAATATTTTTTTTTTCATATTTAATCAAGAATTAAATCAAGATTTTTTGAAATTGTCCACGCGATACTGGACGTAGTTTTTAAA
>JXOU01001963.1:0-10112 GCA_001014815.1 Chaoborus trivitattus | reverse complement strand
CGAGTTCGGATAAAATCGAGTTCGTACAAATCCGAGTACTCACTGTAATTTCAATATTTTTGTTTACATTTATATGTCAAAATTATTGTAATTTTTCGACCATATTTTTATCTGGGCTTGATAAAATTTGTCACAAAATTCTCGATTTAATTTTTTTTTATATAAACTCCTCTTATTATTTTACATTATTAACACCTTATAAATTTCCTGAGCCCTAGAAAATTTTTCTTGCAGAGATTACACTGTAGATTTTCTCGTAGAAATTTGAAAATGGGTTTTGAATGAAGTGCTTTTATACTATGAATGGCTACTCTTTCTCTATCTACACCAATCAAAAGTAACATTAAAAAATTGTGCCTTTATAAAAATTAAAAAAAATCAATCTATGTATATTTTTAGTCATTTCAAAAATACAAGCCTTTATTTTTTGTTCTATATGCAGATTAATGATTCATGTAATATTTTTTTCAAATACTTTTATTTAGCCGTTGATAATTGTATTTTCAATTGCCTTTTTTTCAAAATAATTCAAAAACAATCAACCTCATTTAAGATCCGATTATCAACGGTTAGAAGCAAATTCAATTTCTGTAGCGTATTTTTCAAAATATGACATGGACCAGTCATCTGCAGTTTATGATAGCCCACTCATTGCCAAAGCACTCATTGCAATCCAGTAATTAAAAAAAGTTCATCATATTAAAAATTTCAAAAGCTAAGCGGATACACATTGAGATAAAATATATCGAGAAGAGAAATTAGAAAAGGATTTTTAATGAGTGAGAGAGAAATCAAAAACATATTTATTCATGAAATATTTCTTCGAATAAAATTGAAAATTACCTGAAATTCGTCCCAGGGTATTGCACCACACTCATTACAATTTACAGCTGTCACTTGTAGTCGAACGGATGATGCGTTGCCGATGTTTTGGCGAATCAATTCGACCGTTGTGAGCCTAAATTCAAGAGAATATTGAAATTTAGTTTTTTACTGTTTTTTTTTTAAAAGACATATTTTTTTTAACTGAAAGCCTATATAAATATGGATAGTAACAGCTGTCAAAAAATTAAGATTTTTGATTTTTCTATGCAAACAAAACGCAAAATTTGGTATCAAAAGCTTAATGGTAAGAAATTTTAAATATTTGATATCTTTTTTTGTGTATTTTTAAAGAAAAAGTTATTTTTGAATTAAAAAGTTTTGTTTAATATCGATTTTTTAGCAGGGGAAACGTTTGACAGCTGTCACTATTCATATATTTTTTTTCTTTAAATAATTTTTTTTTTTTTTTTTTTAAATATTTTTGAAAATTTTAAAATAATCACCTAAATGTTACCATAGACACTAAATCTCTCCTCTTAAAGCTATTTGACTCTGAAGGCTCAGATGGTGACGACATATTGGTCAAATAAGGATCCTCACAAACTTCACTGGCCATTTCGATTGGGGCAATTTTAGAATTCGTGTCATTGGTAAACGGATTCAGTCTAAACATCATGTCCATGCAATCTGTTGTCTTGTCCGTTTCACTAATGACCATAACGTAATTTTCTGAATCTGAACTGAGGTCTGATTGTACCGATAGTGTATCACTCATGTCATCCGAAATGTTGGTCTTTAAAGCTGAATCTATAGATGTCATGAATTGTGAAAATCCTTTTTTCATGGAAGTCAAACCAGAGTTTAATTCTTTTGAAAATGGATTATCTACGATTGAATTACGTCCCTTTTGTTTATTTGTTGAGGTGCTGGATGAAGAAGATGGCATATTGGCAGCTGAGGATGACGAAGTATTGGCTGATGCAATTCCAGATGTTGTTGTAGTTGGCACACTTTGAATTTGTACATTGTGACTGTATAATTAGACATATAATTTAAAGACGAATACAATATTAACAAGCTTTTTAACTTACCCATGTGTATTAGGTGTTTGCTGATGGACAAAATCAACTGGTGGTTCATAAGTAACTGGTGAGGGTGATTCTTCGCTTCCGAAAACATTTGTATTTTTCGGCTGGTCTAAAGATGAATTCCAGCCAGAACTATTAATGTTTAAATCATCACCCAAACTGGCTGAATCTGGGACTACACTTTCACCATCCCCACCACTCGATTCTTTTCCAGGAGTTTGCGAGGGCATTATTAGAGATACCTCTACTTGAGGTATTACGCAGCCAACAATTATTGATTTATCTACATGAGCCTGGAAACGTAATAATACAATTAAAATTTCCATTTTATAAAAATAAAAAAATAAATAAAACAAATGTCAAATGACCCCTCCCCCATTACAGTCAAACACCAATTTGTTATAAAATTTAAAAATTATCGTAGACTTGCCTATTATGGTCCAAAATTTGATAGTTTTTCATGTTTTCTCGCATATTTAGTACAGCAATGTGAAAATGTTTTATAATATTCTGTTTGGCTTGCAAAAATCTTTTGAACGACATATATAAAACCAAAAAATATTTTTTAAAACACCATTAAAATGTAAGGAAAAGACAGATTTTTGCAGAATATTTTTTTCCTAATTCGGACCTTTTTTCACATTAACCAACAAACAATTGTTGAAAAATTATTTAATCGTAAAAATTTATAATATTACTTAAATCCTTGATGATTTTTACAACACTGAACATAGTTTGATAAATTAAAAAAATCTACACTATGAATAAACGTAACTATACTGATACACCACAAAATGACCAACCTTTTTAGTCATTTTGGCCGCTTCTCACATTACTGCAATTTAATGTGCTATTTTGCACTAAATATACTCGGATAACAACTTCAATTACTTAAGCAAACTCTATCGAGTTAATAAGTACAAAAATTAAATTAAAAATATATATGGATCAGAAATAATTTTTGGTCCGAATTAGGCAAATGGACCACCAATATGCAAGTCTACGGTATAGATGATTTTGATAAAAAAGAATACAATTTTCTCAAAATTTCCTATTTTTTAATTGATTTTTTCAACTAGTTCGGGATTGAATGTTCAGTTTTTGTTTGTTTTTAAAAAAATCCATTTTCTCGAAATTGTGCATTAGAAATGCATTTTCTGTTTATTTGTTCATGGAAATTTTTAGACATTGTGAAAAATAATGTCTAAAAATTTCCATTTTATAAAAAAAAATCTATTTTCGCAAAAATTTCAATTTTAAATTTTTTTTTAAATTATAGTTTTTTTCAAAAAAAATTTCCAGTATTTTAAATGCCCTTTTCTCAAAATTTTCTTTATTCAAAAATAATTATTTTTTTTGAATTTTTACAATTTTTTTAATTTTTTTATTTTTCTTCAAATTTTCTAAATATAACCTCACAAATGAAATTTCCCAATAAAAATAAATATCTTCAATAAAATTAATATATTTTGACTCACCTCTTGCAGAATGCGTTTAGAGTCCAACTGCAAAAACGTGGCCATTTCGGCCAGCTCTTCAGCCAAACGTAACAGAAATAAATATTGGTAATGGTCAATTTGAACACTAACTAAATTTGAAACGTGAGCTATTATATGTAAATCAGCCACTTGGCTGTCATTATTATCACTATCTACTGCTTGTTGGTTAACATTTTGCCGTACTGTCGGTTTCTTTTTAACATTGTCCTCGATAAATCCGTTCGTACTCAATAAACTATGCACATCATTAAACTTCACATATTGCACACTATAGTCTTGT
This sequence comes from Chaoborus trivitattus, assembly GCA_001014815.1. NCBI lineage: Eukaryota > Metazoa > Arthropoda > Insecta > Diptera > Chaoboridae > Chaoborus > Chaoborus trivitattus. The sequence goes on along the minus strand of JXOU01001963.1, from coordinate 6,420 downwards.
GAGTCGATCGGGTAATCGAATAAATTACAACTATCTAATTCTAATGATTGTTTCAAATTGTTCACTGAGAGTATGAGACTATCACTTGATTTGATCGAATTTGACTTTTCTTGACTGGAAACATCGTTGAACATTTCTTCGGGCAGCCGATTTTCCTGCTCAGATTTACCGTGCAGCCAAATTGTCACAGGGACGGCATCCACAAATGGAATTGAACGATTTGTACCGATTGAACGTGCCCCAAGAAAATCTATCCACACTGGATCTAATTTCATACACCAAACGTCTCTCGGTTCTGACCACAAAGCATACCGACCCAAAGGGTTAAAAGAAGAACCAATGATTGGTGTGTGAGGTGTGGAAATGTCTGTTGCAGCTATATGGGACAGCAGTCGATCGGTAACTATGCACAAATCACCATCTTTTGCAGGAAATTCAGTGCCAAAAACCAAACTTCCCTCCTGCAACGAAGAAATTGCTTGAGCCAAATCTGCTCTAGAAGCTCCCATTTCACGAATATTCGTCAAAGCGAGTCGTGAAATTTGTATTTGCATACATTTTGGTCGATCTCTTTGCTGTGGGGCATTTGGATTGGCTTCAAAAATTATTCGAGGCATAATGACCTCAACTTTGACGTCCATGTACATAAAACTAGGTGGCTGGTTGTCATTGGTGAAAGTGTTGGTAGTCGAATTAGTTGGTGAATTTAGTGCACTCGTTCGTAATAAGCTTTCGTGCAAGTTCAGGGCAAACGAACTGAACCATAGACAGCTGTCTAGATGAAAATTAATTTGAACGGGATTTATGTGAATGAACGCTTTTGATGGTGGTACTGAAAATAAAATAAAGGAAAATGCTCAAATAATGTTACATGTTTTATGATATGATGGTAAGAAATTTGTAAAACTAATGATAAAATAAGGGCAAATATGCATTTATTGCGAACGTGATTTTTAAGAGGTTTTAAAGAGTTTCTAAAGCCTCTTAAAAGCCTGTTTAAAATAGGTGCAAAGTGATTAAACACTATTCAAAAACGGCTTTTTTGATCAAAATAAAATTTGCACTTCTATAAATTTTTTTTTTTGTATTTTAACACAAATATGTCCAAATATGTTTTTTATGTCACTTGTAATCTATTCACCTATTTTAAATAGTGCTAAAGGCTTCTACGAGGCTTTAGAAACAATTTTGAACTTCCTAAAACCCTTAAAAGCCACGCTCCTAATAAAAGCATATTTACCAAAAAAATCTGTTGTTGTCAGATTTTTACCAAAAAAATCAAAAGTTTTTTACATTTTAAATAATTTTTTTATATGAAGTTTTGCTTTTTTCTCTATAGACTTTTCTCAAAGAATTTGTGTACTCCAACTTTTATTCAAGACTTAAGTTTTAATTATAATATTAAATTGAACGGTATAAGTAGTCATATAATAAAAAAAAATGATCGTTCATTTTTGTTTAAAAAAACTGTGGAAACAAATTAAGGTAATTAATATTTCTTTTGAAAAACGTACTGATTACATGTTTTCTACTCGTTTTGAGACATAAAAAAATGTGAAAATGCAATAAAATTATTTTTTTTTTTGTTTTTGAAACTTTTTTGTCCGATTTGTCAATTGTGTAAAATCTGAAACTTATTTCATCTCCATTAAATTTTTGTCAATATTGTAATTTTTTGTCAATTTTGGTTATTTCGGCCATGTTTTGTCAAAATTTCAATTTTGAAATTTTTGTCAATTTTATTCATCAATTTTCAAAATTTTCACAATTTTATCCATTTGTTATTTTTTGGGAATTTTTATGATTTTTCAATTTTTTTTGTCAATTGTGNATTTTATTCATCAATTTTCAAAATTTTTACAATTTTATCCATTTGTTATTTTTTGGGAATTTTTATGATTTTTCAATTTTTTTGTCAATTGTGTGTTGTTTTTGTTATTTTTCGTCAATTTTATAAACTTATACGATTTTTGTCAATTTGATCAGTTTCATAATCAATTAATAATCTCTGTAATTTTTTATTAATTTTTGCAAATTTCCATCATTTTTGCAATTTTTTTTTATTTTCAATTTTNTTTTAATTTCAATTTTGTCTTTTTTGTAATGTTTGTTTCAACTAAAAATTTTTTTTTNTGTCTTTTTTGTAATGTTTGTTTCAACTAAAATTTTTTTTTTTAATTTTTGCAATTTTTTAAATTTTTTTATTATTTTTATTATTTCTGTCAATTGAGTTATCTTGTAATTTTTATTCAATTTTTGCCAGTTTTTTGTCAGTGTGTCAATTTTTGTTAATTTTGTCATTTGTGTCTGTTTTTGGCAAATTTCATAATTTTTGTAATTTTTTTGGCATTTTTTTGGCAATTCTGTCAATTGTGTAATCTTTGTAATTTTTGGCATTTTTGTTAGTTCTTTCAGTTTTTGCTATTTTTTTATCACTGTGTCAATTTTTGTCAATTCTATCAATTGTGTAATCTTTATCACTTTTGTCCAAAATTTTGAAATTTTATCAATTGTATAATCTTTGAAATTATTTGTCAATTTAGTTTTTTTTTTGTCATTTTTGTTTTTTGTGCTAGTTTTAATAAAAAAAATCAATTTTTGAAATTTGAGTAAATTTTTGCCTTTTTATGTCAATGATTGTCAATTTCGATCAATTATGTTAATTTTGTCAATTGTTCAATTTTTTTCAATTTCTGCAAATTTTCTCAATTTCGTAATTTTTGTAAATTTTGATCAATTTTTCCAATTTTGTATTTTTTTTTTTATTTCGTCATTTATATCAATTTTGCTATTAGTGTCAATTTTTGCATTTTTGTCAATTATTTTAATTTTGTCAATTGTATCATTGTCATTTTTATTAAATTTTTGCCAGTTTTTAGTAAATTTTCATCAATTTTCTGCAAATTTTTATCAATTTTTGCAAATTTTCTAAATTTTGTTATTTCTGTAAATTTTGTTTTTTTTTTACAATTTTTGCTGTTTCGTCAATTTAAAATTTTGAAATATTTGAAATTTTTTTTTATNTTTTTATCAATTTTTGCAAATTTTCTAAATTTTGTTATTTCTGTAAATTTTGTTTCTTTTTTTACAATTTTTGCTGTTTTGTCAATTTGAAATTTTGAAAATATTTGAAATTTTTTTAAATTTTTTAAATTTTTTGTCAATTGTGTAATTTATCTAATTTTTTGAAAATTTTTATTAATTTTTTATAATTTTAGTCAAGTTTTGCCATTTCTTTGCGTGTGTCAGTTTTTGTCATTTGTGAATTTTTTTGTAGTTTTTATCGATTTTATTACTTTTATACTTTTGTCACGTTGGCAATATTACCAATTTTTGTGAATTCTCTCAATTTTGTCACTTGTGTCTCTATTTTAAAAACTTTTGCGATTTTGTATTGTTTTATAGTTAATTTGTCCATTTTTTATTTTTTTTTTTTCAATTTTCTTAATTTTGGTAAATTTGAAAATATGGAATAAATAAGAAGTAAAGACCCAAAACTCTGTTAAAAAATGGCACAAAAATTTAAAAAAACGGAAAAAAAGGTAAGAAAAATTTAGAAAATAATCAAATAAGTTAACAAATTGATCTAAATTTGAGAGCCAACTAATAAAAATTGGCAGCCAAGATTAGTTTTCTTTATACTTACATGGAAAGACAAAATCTCCTGGGTAGTAGAAATAAGTAAATTCTGCGTGTAAGGTGGGCATATCCGGTGGTAACGAATACCTGTCTCGATCACCTGTAACAATAAAATTTTATTAATAAAAATAAAATTCATATTCATGTGCATAATTACAATTAACAATTATTATTTTATTAGTTAATTCCACAAAATCCAACATTTCGTGTCTCTAATTTAGTATGTAAAATTTCCTAGTAAATTAATGCATAGATTTTATTAGTCTAGAAAAGTTCCTAAGCCAGTGAAGTCTTTTTCTAAAATGAAACGTTTTTTGATTTTGTTTAAGGACATTTTAGTCGATTATTNAGATTTTATTAGTCTAGAAGAGTTCCTAAGCCAGTGAAGTCTTTTTCTAAAATGAAACGTTTTTTGATTTTGTTTAAGGACATTTTAGTCGATTATTGCCAAAATAGTTCTCTTGTCGGCCTGGTTTATATTTCCGACAAAAAATACCATTTTACCGAGCGTTTGTTTTGGTTGATCTGTGTCGTAAGTTCGTTGGCTGGGTCATACTATCTAATTGCTACTTATATCGAATCATTTGCAAATAATTCAATCAGTATGGTCATTGAAAATCTTCATCCAATGTCGACAACCCACTTCCCTTCTCTAGGGGTATGTGAAATGGGTTACTCGAAGGAAATTTACACAGCCCTAGAAGAAATTATCAACGGTTTTAAGACGAACGAGGACATGGACTACAATTATGACGTTGAAGATTTTATGCAACGAGTTATTTTCTATAATTTGTATAATTTTGGTTCAATAGGGTCATACTGTGCCCCATATGAAAATGACGATGACAGCATCAAGTGCCCCACTACAAGCTACCGTAAATTTGCCCAGCAAGTCCGTTCAAATTGTTCGGTTTTATTCGAAGAATGTTGGTGGAATGATCAAAAGTTTGACTGCTGTCGGTATTTTCATCCAGTTCAAACAACACTGGGAACTTGCTACATTNGTTGGTGGAATGATCAAAAGTTTGACTGCTGTAGGTATTTTCACCCAGTTCAAACAACACTGGGAACCTGCTACATCTTGAATTCAATCCAAGCAGTCGAAAAAAATGGTCCAAATTGGTTAGACATGAAAGTTGGTCCACAATATGGCAATGGTGATTTNCCAGTTCAAACAACACTGGGAACTTGCTACATTTTGAATTCAATCCAAGCAGTCGAAAAAAATGGTCCAAATTGGTTGGACATGAAAGTTGGTCCACAATATGGCAATGGTGATTTGACCGTTTATTTGACGAAATCGACTTCAGCATTCGTGTTAAACGAAGAGGATGTCCCTCATATATTGTTGAACACATTGCAGTTTTCCCAAATACCCGAAGGTTATTCTGGGACCGTATTTTTGAGCCTACAAAATACTGAAAACGACGAATTGGTGATAGATACTGATGTCGAAGCAAGACGTTGCGTTTTTCCAGATGAAGAGACAGACAGTTTATATAGAAAGTATAGTTATAGTGTTTGTGTGACTGAATGCTTGAAAACTGCACAAATTAAAGCGTGTAACTGTTGTCATTACAACATGATTATTGATGGTGATTTTAATAAATTTAATTATCATTTCAAATGCGATAAAAAAGAATCTTTAAATTTAATAGATAACGATAAAAATCCAACTTGTGATTATCATGGATTGCACTGTTTGGATCAATTAGATATTTTATTTCCGCAGACAACTATCATGCAACCATGGAGAACAAATGGTATGAATCAATAAATTTATTGTTAGTTTTATGGATATGGCAATTTGCGCTCGCTTCAGCTCGCTTTGCCATTTTTGGCCTGAATATTTGGATTTTGGTTTAGTCACTTTTCAAGATTTCGGCCATTTGACTTTTGACCGAAAATAAAAAGGTTTTGATTATTTGGACCATTTTTTTAAGAACAGAAAAGGCCGAAAATCAAAAGGTCAAAAATCAAGAGGTCGAAAAGCAAAAGACCGAATCGAATTACAGAATGTTTCTATTTTCTCTAGAATAAAGCAAAAACGATGCTTGAAAATGAATTTTACTCTTGGAAAAATTTGGTGCGTTCAGCCTTTTGGAAAAATCCTTTAAAAAATAGCGTCTTAAATGACTGAAAATTTTATCGTGATGCGATCACCTATAAGCTATAAGCGATGTGTTGAATAATTAATGGAATATACAAAAAGATATTTCCATGCGTTTGGGTAAAAGGAAGGTAAACGATTATAAGGAATGGATCACAATAATTTTAAATTAGGAATTAAAATATATATGAATGCACATTATTGATCTTGAGTCGCAGGGTGGATATGGAGTACATTTTTAAAAAATAAGGTATACAAAAATAACGTAACGCAAAATTTGGTACTTTTAAGACTCTTTCCAAAGTAAAACCCCGAGAAAAAACAGACAAAATGCAAATGCAAGAATGGTAAGCTTTTTCCTACGTTTCCAAAAATAAATTGAAGCTGATAGATTTGAGTTAAATTTAATTATTTTTAAGTAGCAATATGATATACATTTTTTCACATGAAGCATAGATGGCGTAGTGATCAATAAAACTCTTTAAATGGTGGTTTTTAGAATCCCAAAGTACACCTTTGAGCTAAAGCTCTGCAGATGGCTGGGCCAAATCATATTTTTCTAAATGGACCACATAATTAATTAGTCGGTTCTAAATCCAATTTGTCAGAATTTGTCGATGTTTCCGATAGAAAAGTTATCAATCAAAAACTTGGACCAGCCATCTGCAGCA